>JBAGKK010498825.1:0-14996 GCA_037177015.1 Euceroptres primus | reverse complement strand
TTTTTGAAAGCCTGTAATCAATTAGAATTAAAAAAAAAAAATTTCGTCAGATCAGACGTCTGAAACTTCAGCCCAATAATAGGGAACTGACTTTGATCCCTGCTAATATTATAATTTTGTAAAATTATAAGTATATAATTATAATTTGAACTATTGAGATATAATTATAATTTGTTGTCCATAATTCCCTGCCCTTAGCAACCCTGATATTCCACGAAACAATAAATCACCTGCCAAGTGGAAAATGAGAATCGATCAAAGGAAAAAAAAACAGTGAAATAATGGGAATAATCAGGATCTTAGTGGGAATGTCACTACAAGGTACACAGCGACTTATTTGTCCTAAGAAGGTCAAGGTTCAGCGCTGATTACCCGTTCAATGTCTCACTCTGTTCTCTATTTTCAAGGTAGTTAAGGTGCGTCGTAATGGGGGAAAATTACATTGAGGAACCGTGGCTTGCTTAATTGATTTACATCCCGTTTACATTCTACTACGAGAACCTATTACCCTAATTGAGAAACTCAGAAATTAATGAGGTCTGCGTAAAACGTAGAGGTGTCCTAAATAAAGTGGATTTTCTACGACCTGTTTCGCTCTTCACTAATAAAAATTACTTGCCCAAACATCAACGACGTAGAAGAACAAAGAAAATCGCATTTTTTATTCAGAGAATTTAATTTTAGATTTCCTAGAATTTTCAGAATCAGTTCAATTGAAAAAAAAAGATTTTTAAATTCGACCTTTACTGTATTAAAGATCCCAACTTGAAATCATTGAAGTCTGAAATCAACCAAGAGGTCTTGAAATTCAAAAGATTTGAAAATACTTAAGATCCTAATAATTCACTGAGAACTCCAGGACTTTTCCATCCATTTAAAATTTTCTGAACTAAAAGAACTTGGATTTTTCTTGAAAAAAATTTAGTCTTGTCTGGACCGAAGTTTTCTGATAGTTTCAGGTTTGCCATGTTTTTTAGGTGAGAAGACACCCTCAATTAATTCAGACTGGCATATGATGATCAGATAATGCAGATAGGCTGAAGACTGACAGTATTGACCCGAGGGCATGATATTATGGACTAGTTTTCTGACAATTATAACACCATCTCTTAGCTGACTGATTAACTTCGGAATTGATTCCATAGGTGTGGAAACTCGGAAAGACATGAAGAAACAAGAGCAAGAACGACAATGAAGTTCAAGGCTGACCTGTCGATTCATCAGTGGGTGTGAGATTGTTGCAACGTGTTAGCTGCAGTGGCTATTTTATCAGTATAGTATCGGCTGGTTTTGGCGAATACTGGTATATTCGAATAGGAAATTCTGGCGAGTGTTGGTTATCCCTCTTCTTGTATAGAACTTGGCTGCGGGTGCGTCTGTGTGAAGGGGTGGCGTTTGGATCAATACGAACTGCCCCTATTCTTCAACTATATACCGACGCAGTCTCTCGGAAAATATATAAGTGTGAACTCGTGGGTGGTAGTGTCACTCAGAATCGGTGTGCACGTGCGCCTGCAACAATACTCATAAACTATCATAAAGGTAACTTAAGGCTAACTTAAGAAAAGAGAACGGACTATATGCCAAAGTGCACTTTGCCAACTCTTCTCCAAGCTTCTATTCATATCTCAAAAAAATTATTTTTTTAGATTCAGACTTCATCTTTGATTACTAAAGGGATCACAGTGGTACAGTAGTTCAATTTTAAGGAAAAAAGAGGAAAGGACCCCGCACAAAACGTGGCGGAAAAAGGTCTCGGTGGATTTCACTGACATTAATTTATTTTTTAGTTCATAAAAATAAAAGAAATTTGACAAAAGAACTTGGATCGATCATGACTAGTTTTTTTTGTGCGGTGTCCTTTTTTGCTTTTAAAAATACCAAAGAAGCTAGTAAATGTAAACAAGGAGGAAAAAATATCTCAATTATATAAACATAAAAATTTTCGGCTGCTAAAATTTTTAGAATTTCAGAATCTTTGACACTCTCTAGACTTTTATAAAATCCTTCATTAAATCAGAAGCTTGAGTTTCTGAACGTTCAGATGAACGAAATTTTTATTTGACTTCATTTTAAACTGAAATTTGTTCTAAAGTATTTGTTTATTAATTAAAAAATTAATATAGTGATAAAAAAGCTCATGATGCTTCTTTTTACTTGTAGCTGGAACAATATTTTAAGATAAATTTGAGTCAGGAAAAAAAATTCGTTCATTTGAACGTTTAAAATTTCACGTACATCATGAAATCTTCTGAACTTTTCAACAACCTTTTAGAATTTTCAAAAATATTATAAATTTACCATATACTTGTAGATTCGTTAAATCTACTCAAATTCCTTAAAATCCTCTACAATCTAGATTTTTTAGATCGCTTCAGAATCTTCCAGAGACTTCCTGATTCTCCCAAAATCTTCTAAAATCTTCTAGTATTTTCCAGGACCTAAAAACTTCCAGGATCTTTTAAACTCTTACAGAGACATTACAGGCTTTTTCAGTCTTAAAAAATCTTCAAAAACACCACAAACTCTATTATAATTTTCAAAAATATTCTACTTTCTTTTACAATAGAATAGAATCTTTAGAGTCCTCAAAAATCTTTTGAATTTCGCCATAAACTTCTAAAATCTTCTAATATCTCCCAGATTTTTTAAAAAAATGACTCACAAAGTCTACAGAATTTTAGGAAGATTTTGAAAACAGTCTAGAAGCTTGTTGAAAAATACGGGAATCTTTTGTATAATTCTAGAAGGATATAAATGATTTCTGCAGAATTCTGGAAATTCTGAAGTTCAGAATATTCTTGTGGATTCTAAAAGATTCTGGGACAGTCTAGTATATTTTGTAGAATATTAAAGAAACTTAGAATATTCTTTAAGATTTAAAAGACTATTATAGGAGAACCCAGAAGTTTCTAGAAATTCATAAAAGAGTTCAGAAGATTTTAGAGGATTTTAGAAGATTCTGGAACAGTTTAGAATATTTTAAAAAATTTAAATAGATTTCGAAAAAACTTTGGAAGATTAAGCGAACTTGAAAGAGTCTGGAACACTAGAGAATTGTAACAGATTTTGAAAGGATTTTGAAAACTAAAAAAGATTTTAGAAGAATCTAGAGGATTCTCGAAGACTGTGGTGCAGTATAGAACTTTCGAAGATAAATCTTGAAGATTCTGGAGGACTTTAGAAGATTTTGGGAGCCTTCTAAAAGATTCTCGAAAACCCTTCAAGATTTTACTGTATTTTAAAATTATGGAACAGTCTGAAATTCTAGAGAAATCTAACAGATTTGGAAAAAATTTTTGGAGAATTTTAACAGATTTCACATAAGTTTTGAAGATTATAGAGGATTTTAGGAGAATTTGGGAGTCTTTTGCAGATTTTGGATAATTCTAAAAGATCCTGGAGAATTCTTTAAGAATTTTTTAAGATGTTCTTTAATATTTTATAATTATATATATAAATATAAATATATAATTTATATATTTATAAAATATGTATAAAATTATAAACAGAAGAGAACCCAGAAGTTTTTAGAAAGTTGTAGAAGAGTTCAGAAGATTTTAGAGGATTTTAGAAGATTCTGGAGCAGACTAGAATATTTTGGAGAATTTTTACAGATTTCAGATAAGATTTGAAAATTCTAAAAGAGTTGAAAATTTTGGGATTCTTTTGTAGATTTTAGAAGATTATAAAAGATTCTGGAGAATCCAAAAAGCGTTAAAAGATTCTGGAGAATCCAAAAAACGTTAAAAGATTCTAGAAAATTATGGAAGACTTCAAAATATTTCAGATAAGTTTTGAAGATTCTGGAGGATTTTATGAGATTTTGGAAGTCTTTTGTAGATATTGGAGCATTCTAAAGATTCAGAAAAAAGCTAAAAGATTTTACGCGGTTATGGAAGAAGCTTTGAAAATTGGGAAATTATGGGAAATTTCAGAAAACGTTGAAAAAGTTTAACAACTCCATAAGTTACTATTTCTCATAATTCTTGGCGACTTAGTCGTGACTTTAAATAAGAGAAGAGTAAAAGGGAGGAAAAAGAAATAAAATTCTTAAATAAAAGGATTTGAGAGGATTTTGAGAATAATAATGGAAAAAGGGGCCTGACTGTGATCCCTATAACTACACTAGTGTTTGAACTTCAGTAACTATCGAATTTAATGAGCAAATTTACATTGTGCCCGATTCTACGAAAAAAAGTTGCTTACGAGGGACTTAGGCGTTTACACCGTATTTAAATAAGAAAAAAGTGATAAATATCACGAAGTTCTGCCTCTTTCGCTCGCACTAATTTTCGTTTCAAAGATTAAGAATTAACATTTTTGGTTAATGATAAAAAAAAATCAGAAAAGTCCTACAAAATTGTTCGAGGAAGTTCTTGTGTTTGTAAATATTGACGAATTTTGAGATAATTTTAGCAAAGGAATAGTTACAATATGTAATATGAATCTGCTTTTAAGGAAAGATATTAAAAATCTTTAAACTTGTAGACTTCTACATGAATGCAGTATTTAAAAATTGTTTAAATTAAAGCTATGAAATTTGTTAAGTGAAAAATAAAAAAAGAAGTGGTGATGGTTCGCTCCATGGCGTCTGACCACATTGTGCTTGAACTACTGACCAACCAATAGAACTGAGCGGTTTGCACTTTCCACTTGTTGACTGTAGCAGTGACAACCCTCGGTTTAATCAAACACTATATAACGTGGGGAAATTCTACCATGAAATTGCGAGGCATCATTAAAATTTCCCTCTATCAACCCTAATCAACGTCGATTATTTTTCACAATTTGGAACAGGACTTTTGAATTCTACAAGTTGGTCCATTAGAACATTACCATTCACAAAAAAGGGAAGACGTATTACAAGACGAAATCAAAATCCGGATTCGTGAATGCATACAAAGTTCGTTCAGTTAATTGAGAGGCATTATCGGAAATCCATAATTGCAATAACTTGAATGTGACACAAATAGAATGTTGGACGTGGAAGCCTTGTTAAAGATGCACAACACGTTTGTACAATTACACATGTTCGAAAATTAATAGGAAAATGTATACCCAATTGAATTACTGTTTAAAGCATTATTAGCATTAAAAAATCCTGCAAAAATATTTCGAATTAAACAGGGCTTATCGAGATTTTAGAATCATTTCGGGAATTTATAGTTCCAGAATTTCTTGAACCCAGATCTCTCTTCATTATTGTGAAGGCTTTAAGAATATTTATCAGAGTTCAGAGCTCAAGTTTTTGATCTGAATTATATTAATTAAATCTGAAAATTAATTGAAGATCTAATCCTTGAGGGAGAAAAGATTCTAGAATTCAGTGGAAGTTCTTTGAAGAGATGTTTAACTTCTAAGAAACAAATTGGAAGTAGGCTGCTCGACTAAAAGACAACGGTTAGTCCTTCAATGCTTTTCTGACTGTCGAGGAAAATCGATTCAGCGAAAGCGCCTCCCTTTCTCTCGTTGTACTTGTCCAAGGTACTTGTCAACTGCAGTGTGGACTTGAGGAGCAGAGAAAGGAGAATGATCACGTTCAGGGTCATGTAAATAGATTTGTCGTGTGGTCTCGATGAATATATAGGCTCGGATATTGTCGAGTGTCTCTGATGGCAAGATGAGATCATTCCAAGGAAAAATAGGTGCTTCAATTTGAAATTTAAAGAATGCTAAACGCTTCTTTGCAAACAATAGCTGCATCTCTCTCGACGTACAGTTTACCTTCTGATCGTGGCATTTATTCAATCCTGGAATCTTTTCTCATTCAGGGATTACTTCTGCAATATATTTCAAAATTTCCAAGACCTCACTGAATTTAATCAATTTCACTGGAATCAATTCTACAATTTTCAATTCCAGAGAAGTTCAGATCCAAGATTTCGACAAAGGAATAAAAGTGCCACTTTTATTAAAAAATTAGAGTAAAAAGAAACTCACATTTTCTTCAACGGTCTTCTTAATTTTCACGCTAGCCTCCACGACAGATTTTCCTGCTTTGTTTACGGCACTGTACAAAAATCCGCCAAGACTCTTCGCTCCTGCCAAGGCTTTCGTGGAAACTGAAAATAAAAAATGAATTATTATTTATGTTGTCTTCTTAATTTCCAGGAAAGTATTTTTTAAATCCTTCAAGAAATCTCAAGAATGATTTTAAAAAATGGACATGAAACAAATTTTTAAAAACAAGCTCGCTTAGATTTAGATTCTCTAAATTTAGATCCTTTAAATTTAGATGATTAATAAAAGTTTCAAGTCAACTTTGTGATTAATTAATGACACTCCTAATTGTCTAGCATT
This sequence comes from Euceroptres primus, assembly GCA_037177015.1. NCBI lineage: Eukaryota > Metazoa > Arthropoda > Insecta > Hymenoptera > Figitidae > Euceroptres > Euceroptres primus. The sequence goes on along the minus strand of JBAGKK010498825.1, from coordinate 8,693 downwards.
GATCCTAGAGCTAAAAGAGAAAAGCCCTCAGTCCTACTTTTTCGTGAGTATTGTAACAAGTTTTAATTTGATGCATGACAAGCATTTCAGATTCTCTATTAGAGGGAGGATACAACACACAGAGACTTGAATGGTTTGAGTTCATGTGAGTGTGACCGGAATAAAATTCTAGTCGAAACTTCCGCACCGGTTTAGTTATTTCCGTATCATCCCCATTTTGACAATATATTTCCCATTCGAAAGGAGCTTTATCTTAACTACAATCGAGAACACATTCAACTTCGGAAACTAGTATTCAGTTACAGAAAAATTGGAGTCTAGCATTGACGACGAGAACAAAAGAAAAATTCTCGAAATATTACTCCAGCCTCAATAATCCACAGGCCTCAAAAAATCAAATGATCAATGCGAGGAGAAGAAAAGAAAAATAGTAGTGAAGCTTTTCAGGTTCAATATAAATTATTAGAAAAAACATTAGATTATATATTAATGATCTGATACGTGTATTATTAAATACAACAATAATTTTGAGTAAGTGAAGTATCAATTTTAACCTGATCGATTTATGGATGTTTTCAATTACCACTTGAGAATGAAATCATCCCCATAGCCATGATGAACAAACCATAAACGAAAAATTCATTGGTGCTTCCTTATCTGAATATTTGCAATTCCATTCTCCGAATGGCATTACGATTTTTATTAATAAAAAAGGGAGGGGTTAAATTTTGCACTACTCTAACATCTCAATATGGTGAGAAAATAATAAAGATTTAATAAGTTTTTTTTAAAGAAATAAGAATATTTTAAAAACTTTATTTTTGATATTCTTTTTACCTTCAACAAATTATTTATATAAAAGTCACTAGATTTTTTGAAACTTTTCTTCGTGAACATAAGTGTAAAAATCTGATTTCATTTAACTATTATGTATTCTGTTATCTTTCCAAAGTCATTGAAGTTTAAAATAAAAAGAACGCTACTTTCCTGAAGTGGGTAAGCGCTTTAAATTCATCCAGCCATTTCTAAGATCCTCAGTAACGTTACTGCTTTTATCACACGATTGAAAGCTCATTGTCTACGCGAGTGACATACATATCTCACTTTCGCTGGTGGAAATTCAATATATAGCATATATAAAGGCTTCAAAGCTCATATACTATAAAGTTGAAGACGATAGTCTAAAGTCTGAAACTTGTCTGGATTGTTTCACATTGTTCTTTTGAAAAATTATTTTCAGGGATCACAGCAATGCAGTAGTTCAATTTTAGACAATGTAAGGGATTCTTTTTTCGTTAAAAGGGATTTTTTTCAAAAAGAAAAGTTTTTTCAAAAAAGAGGATTTTTTTTAAAAAAGGAAATTTTTTTGTTTTTAAAAATATCAAAGGAGTCAATAAATTAATGTTCATAAATGCGACATTTTTATAAGAAAAACCAAATTTTATTAACAAATAAAATTATATTCCATGCTTGGATGTTAAACTTCATTGACGTTTAACAAGAAAGAGGAAAAAAAGTCTCAGTTTTTTATGATTGTAACGAAACATTCAATTAAATCATAAAAACATCCCCAGTGGCTCTATAATATTCCCGAAAAATTATTTTAACGATACGTTGATCTTAACGAAAGAGAAGAATTCTCACAGCAAATATTTCCAAACAACAAATTTAACGACTAAAAATTAACTTATAAAAATTTTCGACTGTTAACATTGCGGAATAGTATATTACGTAACTAGGGGAGAAAGGCAACGATTTCAACGAGTGTGAGGTGTGAGATATCACACGAGTTGACATCGTTGCTTCTCCCCAAGTCACGTATACAATTTTTCATAACACTTAAATTGGAAATTCGACTCGATGAATGTACAGCGAGGCGAAAATAGTAGTTTCAACCATAGGGTTAAAAATAAAAAATAGCTGACAGAAACTGCAATTCGTCATGTGACTCCGTCGTTAAGCAGTTTCTGTCAGCTGTTTTTTACTTTCAACCCTAGGGTTGAAACTGCTACTTTCGCCTCGCTGTACAGGCATCGAGAGTCGAATTTTCAATGTAGGTGTTATGAAAAAGAATTTAGATTCCTGAATTATGAAATTGCCAAATTTTTAAATTTTCAACAAATCAAATTCCCGAAATAAATCTGCTGTAATTCTTCAGTATCTTAAAAATCCTCAAAAATCTTAGATTTCTGTCTAGAATCTAAAACACCAAATTTCTATTCTTTCAGAATCTTTGGAACTCTCTAGAATTTTATAAAATCCTTCATGAATTCTTCTGGACTTTTCACAACCTTTTCGAATTTATCTAGTGTTTTTTTAAGAATATTTTAGAATCTTCCAGAGACTTCCTAATTCTTCCAGAACATTCTAAAATCCTCCAGTATTTTCTATGACATACAATTTTCTAGGGTCTTTTATGCCCTTACGCCCTTACAGAGATATCCAGATTTTTTCAGAGTCTTCTAAAATCTTCAAAAACACTCCAAAATCTATTATAATTTTTAAAAATATTCGACACTGTTTCAGAATCTTCTATAATCTTATATAATTGACTCCCAAAAATTCCTCAAATCCTTTAGATCCTTGGAAGTTTAGCATTTTCAAAACTTAATCGAAATCTGTAAAAATTCTCCAAAATATTCGAGACTGTTCTAGAATCTTTTACAATCATCTAGATTCTTCTGGATCCTTCCACAATCTTTTAGAATTTTCTGGGTTCTCCTATAATAATATTATAGGAGAATAATAATAATATTGTACAATCTTCCAAAATATAATAAAATCCATTAATTTTCTACAAAATATAGTAGACTTTCCCAGAATCTTCTAGAATCCTCAAGAATATTCTCAATTCTAGAACTTCCAGAATTATGCAGAATTATCTAGAATCCTCTAAAATCTAAAAAAACTCCCATCTCTTAAAAAATCTTCTAGGATCTAGAATTTAATGATTTAGTAGATTCTAGAATTTAGTGATCTAGATTGTTTTCAGAATTTTCCTAAAATTGTGAAGGCTTTTTGAAAGTCTGAAAAAAATGTCGAAGAGACTAGAAGATTTTTAAAGTTTATGGCAGAATTCAACCGATTTTTGAGGATTCTAAAAGATTCTGAAACACTGTAAAATATTTTTGAAGTAAAGTGTAAAATTATAGTAGATTCTCTGATGCTTTTGAAGATTTTAGATTTTAGAAGACTGAAAAAGTCTGGATATATCTGTAAAAATTGAAAGATTAAAAGTCTGCAGGATTTTAGGAAGATTCTGAAAATTATTGAAGATTATGTGAGTCTTTTGTCTTTTGTAGATTCAGAGATTCTAAATGATTCTAAATTCTGGAAATTCTGGAGTTCAGAATATTCTTGAGGATTCTAAAAGATTTTGGAACAGTTTGGTATATTTCGTAGAATATTAAAGAATTTTGGGATTTTCTTTAAGATATTTTAAGATTATTATAAAAGAATCTAGAAGATTATGGAATAATCCAGAAGAATCTAGATGCAGAAGATATTAGAAAAATTTCAAATATTTTTTTACAGATTTCAGACAAGTTTTGAAGATTATAAAGGATTTGAGAAAACTTCGAGATTATTTTGTATATTTTGGAGGATTTGAAAAGATTGTGGTGAATTGTGTAAACGTCTAGAAGATTCTAGAAGGTTATAAAAGAGTTCAAAAGATTTTAGAAGATTCTGAAATAGCCTTAAATATTATGAAGGATTTTTTCAGATTTCAGATAAGTTTTCAAGATTCTGGAGAATTTTAGAAGATTTTAGGAATCTGTTGTAGACTTTGAAGGATTCTAAGAGATTTTCAAAAACCCTAGAAGATTTCAGTCGGCTATGGAAAAGTGTAAAAGATTTGCCAATTTGGAAATTAAGGAAAATTTCAACAAAAAAAACATTGAAAGAATTTTTGAATATCATAAGTTTATATATCTTATAATTCTTGGAAAATTAATCGGAACTTTGAATAAAAAAAGGGAGAAGGGAATAAAATTCTCAAATAAAGGGCTATTAGGAGATTTTGAGAATAGGGGGAAAACAGGGAAACAGGGGAATAAGAGGCTGTCTGTGATCCCTGTATTTTATCACAGCTTTCAGTTTTTTTAAATTGTAATTCTTTCTTCAACAAAATTTCTAGATGATATTGATCTACTGAATAAAACTAGAACAAGCTTTGATGAAACCTTAACCAAATAAAAAATGAACCCTACTTTCAAACCTGAGCTAAATTTCAAGAAAGGAATGAACCAAGCAATATTTTTTCATCTTCTAGTCTTGCCTCTGGAGAGAGAAAGTCCAGCAGCTAGAGGGGCTCACAATGAGGATAAGTTAGTAAGTTACAGCATACACCTTCGAACTGGATACTAGACCCTTCTTCTGGGAGCGAGAAGTGGGATGCTGCGACGAAAAGTGAACGAAAGATCGAAAAAAGTTAAGAGGGCCAACAAGCCAATGAGGCCACGTGTGTACAACGTAGTCGTTGATATCTGAGCGAGGAGTCAGAGGGGTGATGGTATTGATCGTAGAAAGATATACCAAACCCCGACGCGAAGGACGGCTGCCTGCTGACTCTGAATCTGGTTAGCTAGACCCTGCTAGTGATTCGAAATGGCAATTGACATTCTAACAGACATCTTACGCACTTCTGTTTGCACATTACATCAGATCAGTGTATCCTGCAAAAAAAAGGTCTATTTTATCCAAAAAGAAAATAAATATTAGAAGGAATAAAAATAAAAAGCTCTCATTCCTTCGAAGATCCTTAAATCTATTTGGACTCGAAAATAAACTCCTGAATTCCTTTCCAGTTTTGAAATGAATTTGCTTTACTCGAATCAAACGAGTCGTAAATTTCGCTCCGTTTCGTTTGAAGGCTCGACTCGACGAAATGAAACTCCCTTTGCAGAAAGTGGGGCTAAGATTTTCCCTGTAAATGTGACTAAGATGGTGTGATTCTCACAAGGTTTACCTGAAACCTGGGATGGAAAGAAATTTCTAAAACAGTTATAAAGTGGCTTATTTTTTTTTAAAAGAAACTTGATGAAGGCTTTGAGAAGAAAGGTTGCCCTAATTGTTGAAAGTATAACAATTCATGATTTCCTATGTTCCAGTTTCAAAAGATATAAAACCCTATTTGCAGGTGCAATCTCAGTCTCGTATAAAGCTGCAAGAATTACTTCTTATGGTGGTTGGCAAGCCTTAGCTCTACCAACTATATCTCTTATCTTTTATCTTGATCCACTTAATTACAAAACTCACCTCCTGGGAATCACTTAAAGTTCTCAAAGAAGATCCAAACTTTTGGACTTGCGTTTTAAATCATTTCTTTTGAATTTTTATAGATCAGTTGCAATCAATCTACTAAACTTAATCTGCATCACTTCCAAGTCTTTTATAATTATTTCTTATTTCGTTTTTGAGATCTGAATTAGGTTAGGAGGTTGTAGACATAACTGTTAAAAGTGTAAGTAGTAATTCCACGAGATGTTTCCTTTTCAGGCACATAAGTTCTGACGGGCAAAGTTCCCATTTTTAATCTTATTTGCGAGAACATTTCAAGTAATAGGATCGAAGACGATTTGATCTCTCTCTCTCTCTCTCTCTCTCTCGATATGTACTTATTTTCTCAAAGAACAATAACGATACTCCAGAAGAAGATTTTGAGTACAAGAAAATGCTTCTGACTTTTCAACCCTTTCCTGAGTCTCTTGAAAATTTCATATCGTAGCTTAGATAAATAACATCACAGAAGAGAAATAGAATTTTCAAAAATTGAAATTCTTTAATAAAAGGAATACTTGAGTAAATATCAGATCCAATTTAAATTCAGATTCCGATTTGGATTTAAAATCACATCTTTAAAAATATATTATTGAGAAAATTTTATGAAAAGTTATATCAACAGTTTATGAAAATTCTAAGAAAGTCTAACCTTTAATAAAACAATAATCTTTTGACTTGAATTATTAACCACATAATGGTTAAATTTTTTAAATCATTTTATTCACATAAAGTGAAGGTTTCAGAAATTGCTTATCCCATAAAATTTTAGAACCTCGTCACTTTCATGTAATTTCATATAAATCCAAAAAGATTCCTTGCTTTATGAGATTCTCGTAAAAAAATCAGAAAACGTTCTGAAAGAGAAATTTCACTCATGATTTATAGTCAAATTATTCTCTTGGGAAAATACTTTTTGAATTATCTTGTGGAATTAAACTATTCAAAATGGAAGAAGGTACAAAGTTCGAAATCGTTCATAATAGAATCTACTCAATACAAAGGGACTTTTGTACAGCAGATGTTTCTGCTTTGGATTGCGCGGGTGCTAAGTTTAATTACACTGGGTGGGTGGACAGAGTTTAGTTTCACAAAAGATTGAGAGGTTGAACATTCAAGATAAAAAATTTACGTAGGACGATACGATTCCAGTTTTCCACTGATGATGAGAGAAGATTTCATGAATTCATAAACAGGACATAAAAAATGTTTTTTATTGTGAGAAAGTAACTTGTTTATTTTACAGAGTGTCTACTCCAATTCTATAAAAAATAAGTAAGTAAGAAATTCTCTGCTAATTCCAGGTTTTTTTCCAATTGAGATAGACAAGCTCTGTTTTTCTATTTTCAGGGATCACAGCTCCTCAGTAGTTCAATTTTAGGAAAAATAGGGGACTTCTTTTTCGATGTTTCGAAAACAGGGATTCTTTTTTAAAAAAAAGGAAATGTTGTTTTTAAAAATACCAAAGAAGCCAGTAAATGTTAATAAATGCAACATTTTTATAAGAAAACTCAAATTTTATTAACAAATAAAATATGAAACTTCCGAATTTTTAAATTTTCAATAAATCAAATTCCCGAAATGAGTCTTCTGCAATTCTCCAGGATTTTTCAAAATCCTTAGATTCCTGTCTAGAATTTAATTAAATACTCCTCAAATTTCTAGACTTTCAGAATTTTTGGAAGTCTTTAGAATTTTATAAAATCCTTCATGAAATCTCCTGGACTTTACGATCCTCCAGAATTTTCTAGGACCTTTTAAAATCTTCCAGGATTTTTTAAACTCTTACAGAGATATTGAAACTTTTTCATAGTCTTCTAAAATCTTCAAAAACACCCGAAAATCTATTATAATTTTCAAAAATGTTCTACACTGTTCCAGAATCCTTTCAAACCTCAAAAATCTTTTGAATTCTGCCATAAATTTCCAAAATCTTCTAGTCACTTCAAGCTTTCTTTTTTAAGACTTTCAAAGAGTCAACAAAATTTTAGGAAGATTTTAGGAAGATAAAAAAATTCTTCGTCTTTTGTAGATTTTAGAGGAAAAAAATAGAGGGAAAAAATAGTTTCTTTAAGAATTTTAACAGATTTCAGATAAGTTTTGAAGATTCTGCAGGATTTTAGGAGGTTTTGAGAGTCTTTTTTAGATTTTTGAGGATTCTAAAAGTTGCTGGAAAAAAGTTAGAAGATTTTAGTCGGTTATGGAAAAATTTAGAAGATTTGAAAATTTTTAAATTATTACACAATCCAGAAGAATCTAGATGATTGTAGAAGATTTTAGAACAGTTTCAAATATTTTGGAGAATTTTTGCAGATTTCAGATAAGTTTTGTATTGAATTGTATTTATTCAAGCTTACAAATGTAACTGTAAATCCTTAGTTTTAAAGTTTTGAAGATTCTAAATTGTAAAAAATTCTGGAGAATTCTGAAAAATTCTGGAGAATTTTGAAATATTCTGGAGAATAATGAAAGATTTTGGGGAATTTCGAAAGATTCTGAACAATTCTATAAACGTCTAGAGTATCTCGAAGAATTGAAATAGATTTTGAAAAAAATTTTGAAGATTAAGAAGACTCTGAGAGTCTGGAAGATTATGAATCGGTCTGAAATTCTTGAGAATTCTAACATATTCCAACATTTATTCTTAATTATGGAAATAATTAGCAGAATCTAGAAGATTCTGGAAGACTATGAGACTTTATAGAAATTTTTGAAGAATTTTAAACGATTTCAGATATGTTTTGAAGTTTCTGGAGGATTTTACGAGATTTTGGAAAATGGGAATCTTTGTAGATTTTGGAGGAGTCTATGAGATTCTCAAATGCACTAGAAGATTTTGCTCGGTTATTGAAGTGATAAGAGTTCAGAAGATTTAAAAATTTGGAAATTATCGAAAATTTCGGAAAACGTTGAAAGAGTTTTTGAATGTCATAAGTTTTTATTTTTCATAATTCTTGGAAAATTCGAGTGATTAATCAATCTACAAATTAAAAGACCAAAATTTAATCTTAAAATATGATATATGATATTGCTTAATCTTGGAAAATTAATCGGAACTCTGAATAAAAAAGGTGAAAAGAAATAAAATTCTCAAAATCCCCTAAAATTTAGGGGATTTTGAAAATAATAGGGGGAAAGGGGGAAAAGGGTGCAAATAGATGAACAGGGAACTGGCTATGATCCCTGTATTTGGATTCTCTTCATTTTATAACTCTGAATTCTTCAATTATCTTTTAGAATCTTCTGGCATCTCGTATAATAATCTTATAAAATTTTCAAGAATATCCTAATATTCTTTAACATTCTACAAAATATACTAGATTGTTCCAGAATCTTTAATAGAGTTAAAGCAGCGGGTAGACGATTAAACACGAACTGAATAGAATACGAGCTCTAGATTTATTGTAAATCAA
>JBAGKK010498824.1:0-34529 GCA_037177015.1 Euceroptres primus | reverse complement strand
CTCAACATTTAAAAACGATTTTTGTGAACGCAACAAAATATCAGCTCATATAAATGGTGAAATTTAATTCTAGGAACCAGAAATATTATAGTTCATTATGAATTTTTTTAAAAAATAGATCGCAACAAGGATTCGGCGATCTATTCTGAAATGATCCAGAGGCTAAAAAATACTGGTAATTTGTATTTATTTCTTGGATATAATGCTCGTTATTTTTAGAATTAGAAAATAAAATCGCTCTAGTCAAATTTCGCGTTATAATTTCTTTTAAGTGATGTCACTCGTTGGTAGTACCACGTTTGAATTTCAAATTCTTCATTTACATTTTTCTAAATTCTAAACTCCCTGAGAATTTAAGTTGACGTAAAATACTTTTCATATTTTCAGTTGTATTTTTTGTATTCGTACCAAGTTTGGTCAGTTACAAAATATTTTTATAAATCCTTAAATAAGTTTCTGGCACAAAAAATAGGTTCTCTTCAGAAATAAAAATATGAGCAGTATTTTTGTAAAAGAAATACAGTTTTTAGCCTCTGCTTTGATCTAGAAAAGAAGAGAAGACAAGTAAAAATCGAAAATATTCTCAAAATATTTTTTCCAACTCTGATTATTCTGACAAAAAACGACTCCTTTCCACAACACGTGACAATAATTTATAAGATATTATTAAGTGCCTTATTGTCTTGGATTCGATTTCAAACTCGATTTCTGTCCAAAAACGTTTCTGACTTGAAAGAAAAATGTATACGACGTTGGATAGTTACTTAAGAAAGCGGAGACAAATTTCATTACTTATTTTTAGAATAAATCTTCCAATATATTGACCCTCTTTGAAGTCAGTCTCGTGATTGTGAATTTTTTCTATTAAAAGTTTGAAAGATACAAGTTTGCTGATCGTCTTCTTAACTATTGAGGTCCTCTATACCTAAGTTTTGGTATTCCATATTTTTCTTAAATACTGAGGTTCTCTATACCTAAATTTTGATATTCCACATTTTTTCTTAAATATTGAGGTCCTCTATACCTAAATTTTGATATTCCATATTTTTTCTTAAATATTGAGGTCCTCTATACCTAAATTTTGACATTCCATATTTTTTCTTAAATATTGAGGTCCTTTATACCTAAATTTTGATATTCCATATTTTTTCTTAAATATTGAGGTCCTCTATACCTAAATTTTGATATTTCATATTTTCTTCTTGAATATTGAGGTCCTCTATACCTAAATTTTGATATTCCATATTTTTTCTAACCAACTTGAAACTCATGATGAAGTTTACACCAGTTTGTGCCTTAATTGCTTCAAGATTTTGAGACTTTGCATTAAATACCCATATTTTTATGGTGATAAAGAGTACTTAGAAATGATCGTTGCATTTACCTTGAACCCACAAGTGAAAGGTATTATTTTTATATCAATTATAAAAAGTATATATTTAGAAGAAAACAAAAACCTAGGATATAAAATTATTCTGTAATATATATACATAGTTTATTTACATTTTTTCTTATTTCCTAGTAGATTATTTAGTTATTAAATCAACTGGTTGTTGATAGTTTTACATTCCAAAACTTGTGTGCGTGTCTTGTATAAAATGTTCCATGATTTTCAAGTCAAAATATCTATTTTAATAGAATCTATCTGGATAGAAGAATTTTTCAGTAGCTTTTGAGAGCTGCTATTCCATTTTATATTGGAGGTAGACGCTTTCTGAAAATCCTTCAACATTCCTTAGAAATGTCCACATTCCTAATTTTTCCTGCAAAAAAAGGGGCCACAATAATTCCTCAATAAGATTTGAGAGTACAAAGGAGCTGAAGCGAGTCAGCACTTAAAAATGCTCCTTGCTATTTTTGATGGACGATTTTACATTAGTGTTCAATAATTATTGTTAATGGGAGCACTGGGTGCTAGTCTTCTGACCTTTTTGGCCTGTCTGACCATTTTAATTTTCCTAAGTTTGTCCTTGAGGTGTTCAGTGCTCCGTTTATTATATAATTTGGAGATACGACCCTTCGGCGAAGATTTTTTATTTTTTATAATTATTTTCAAATCGAGAGAAAAATTCTTTGCCGAAGGGTTAGCAGCTTCTAATTTTTAGAGATTAGTACTTTCGGTGTCTCACATTCTACGCAGTGCTTATCACACCTTACTTGGGAATCCAAGGAATATCTCGAGAATCAGCTTGTGGAAATTCCATAAAACTTAAAAAAAAATTATTCAAATAATTTTATCAATTGTCTGTCTTTTGTCTTCTGAAATTTTCCAACTTCCAGAAGCTGATTTTCGATTTTCCTGGGCGCAACGTATCGCGACTTTTACAAAATAGACACGATTCTTGCCACGCTTTTGCGATTAATAAAAAAAGAAAAAAAAAGGAAACGCGAGATCGTTCGTTGCGCCAGGAAAATTCTTAGTAAATTGGTTGAACGCATGTAGTGGGATGTGGAGGGTCATACATCTTCGTTAATACGGAAGAAAGACCATCTCGAAGATGTATCATGTGTTTTTATTATCGTATGGTTGATGACTTGCACACAACCTTTCTTCAGAAATGTGGTAGCGAGTAGAAGGTATTTTATTTAATTTTCTCGGATCGACTGGTACCTGGTCTTCCGTCAGAAATAGTCGACTCCAAAATAACTTACATATCTAAGTTTAAGTCTAAGTTTTTCATTTTATATTGTATTCACGATTAAGAGTTCGAGTCTTTCTGATGGAAGCAATCGAGACTTGAGAAGTGGAGAATAATTGTACTTGCTAATTGGGAAAAACTTTTGGTTTGAGTAAATTGGAGCATGATTTAGTTTTGCATTATTATTCAGATGAAATATTTAATTTATTAAATTCATATTAGAAAATAAAAATTGTGTTCAGTAAAATATCAGTTTTTTTCTTTGACTAGGAATTTAAACTTTTCAAAGAGTCATCCCATGATTCCACAACTTTCTGAAGACTTCTTGAACTTTTTCTAATCTGGATTTTCCATCAAATTGATTATTTACCAAACCAAAAGCTTTTCTCCATTTTTCCCCCTCAATGGACAGATAGATTCCATCATCAAAATTCAAGTAGAAACTCGGCAGCTAAAATTTCTTAAAATAGACAAAAGCTTTAATTTCGAATCAAGATGATGAAATCAATGTCAAGGATTTCTCAAAAGGTAGTCTGATCCCAAGTGCAAAGAACTTTTTTACCAATTGAAGAGACCCAAAATTAGAGAATTGGCTAAAAAAGTTTTTTGTACTTCGTTGTGGTGTCTTTTTTCCGGTTTTCGTTTAATTAGCATAAAATGGTAATTCGGTGGTTAAGATGCGAAACGTTAATTTGTGCATCAAATGCATTCGCATCACTCCGTTGGCTTTCGCTGAATTCATGCGACGAATATATATCATGGGCAAAGATTAGTTATAAATTCTAATAATACAATTTATTATTCTATTTACTATACTTTCTGTACTAACTGGACATAAGCTGCATTTATAACGTGATCCTGTGTCAAATGTGTTGTCTGGTTTGTGGATGGCTAACAACTGGTGATTGACGGCGTCGCTTTCCGTTTATGTGCGTCAGATTCTCGTCTTAGACGCGACGATTAGGCTAGACACTTGTAAAACAATTTCGTCGGATATTTATTATTTAAGGCTGTGTTTCTTTTCCCTCTGGAAACATTTGCAGCACGCACAAGCTTCTGTAATTTTTTTTTTCTTTTTTTTTAGACCACCGACAATTTCCCAGCTTTTTTTTCTGTTTGAAGGTCTCATTTCTAACTAAAAGATCAGAAAGGCTGAGAAAGTGTCGCTGGACTCAAATTTTGACCTCTTCTGTCTTCAGCAAGTCCAGAATTTGATTGAAAAATTTTCTTGAAAATTAACTACATAGCTACTTGACTACTTAGCAAAACTATAGTTTTGAAAGTAATTCTGGGTTTAAATATTCTGGAGCTGCTGGTTTGGACTTTGGTGCAGGGATATTCAAAGTGGATCGGAAATTTATAATTGGGATTGTATGATACACTGAGAAATCTGCTTTTTTTTATTGACATCACCGGTTCTTATTTTCGTGGATCCTTTTTGCATAGACCTGCTTAGAGTTCTAAAACTAATTTATTTGAAAATGATGAATTTGATTGTTTACGTAACTGAAGTTTGCAACGATTAAAAAAACGAAGCATCGAAAACACGATTTGGAAAAAACAAGCGGGACCAAAAAATTGACGGCGGAAAATGGTCAATCTCAATGAAAGAAAGTATTTCTAAAAGTTTCGTCTCTATAGATCCCTCGGATTTTACCCCTTTTCCACCCCTAATACGTAAAAAATTCTTTGAAACTACCCAAAATTCGAGACCACGAATTTTTTGATGCAGAGTATTTTCAATTTATAAATTCAATTATAAAATTTCAATTATAAAGTTTCAATTATAAAATTAAATTATAAAATTTGCAGCCCCTTAAACGCCTTGGATCTCACCCTTTTTCCACCCCTAACACCTAAAAAATTCTTGGAAACTGCCTAAAATTTGAGACCATGAATTTTTTCATGCAAAGTAGTTTTAATTGACAAGAAAAAAGCTATATCAAATTTTCAGCCCCCTAAACCTCTCGGATCTCAGCTCTTTTCCACCCCTAACATTTAAAAAATTCTTGGAAAGAAGAATTCAGTTGACAAGAAGAAAGCCATATCAAATTTTCACCCTCCTACACCATTCGTATTTCACCCCTTTTCGACGCTTATATACAGAAGTAGTTAAGTATCATTTTCCCATGAACAAGTACATTCTCTTATATAATATGGGAATGACAGTACAGTCAAATTAGGATATCTGCTGGAACAAATTAGAAGCAAGCTGATTTTTGTCTTAAAATATTTGAATGGATGTTCTTTTGAAGCCCTGAAAAGTTCGAGGCTGAATTCTTAAACAAAGCTTTGTTATTAACAAACACCATAAAATTGCAATATTTTTCAACAAATTTGCTTGGATTGTTACTTTCGATTAACAGATAGGTAAAAAGTGTATTGAACTTTGTTTTCAGAGCGTATAATAAGCTTTAAAATGAGCCCTTATCGAATATCCTACGATAAATAGTTTACGAGATATGAATTTGTTAATTAACATTGTGCGTTTTTCAGAGAAGACAAAGCGATGATGAATTTTCATTGTTGCAAAAAGAATGGCGATCGGGTTTTTGCTATTGGATTCTCAAATTGGATAGTTCGTGGTATTAAAAAACATTTTTATTTTATTTCAGAATCCAAAAATGACAGGGAGGGGGGCACTTTTTTTAAAAACATTCATATTTTGTAAAAAAAATCTGTTGTTCAATTTTGCTGAAATATCAAACAGATTGTGCATCTTCAGAAAAAAGTATGTTTCAGATGTCAACAAAATTTTTCACATTGTTTATGACAAATCGTTATTTCCAAATTTAAAAAAATTTCTATTACAATTTGGCGTAGTTCTGTGAAATTGTTTATAAAATTTGTTTGAATATTTTTTGCAACGAATATATTGCACATAGGACTTTTTGGAAAAATAATAATTAAAATCCACCTTCCTCAATGGTTATACCCAATTTTTTTCAGATTTTTCTGGCAGCTGTAAGTACGGAAAAAAATTATTGCTTATAACGATTTGTTATAAACAATGTGAAAAATTTTGTTGACACCTTAAACATACTTTTTCTTGAAGATGCACAATCTGTTAAATATTTCAGCAAAATTGAACTCAACAGATTTTTTTTTACAAAATATGAATGTTTAAAAAAAAGTTTCCTCCACCCCTCTGTCATTTTTGGATTCTGAAATAAAAAAAAGTTTTTTAATACTTTAAACTATTCAATTTAGGAATCCAATAGCAAAAACCCGATCGCGATTTTTTCGCAACAATGAAAATTCATCATCGCGTTGTCTTCTCTGAAAAACGCGCAATGTTAATTAACAAATTCATATCTCGTAAACTATTTGTCGTAGGATATTCGCTAAGGGCTCATTTTAAAGCTTATTTTATGCTCTGAAAACAAAGTCTTATACACTTTTTACCTATCTCTTAATCGAAAGTAATAATCCAAGCAAACGTGTTAAAAAAATGTTGCAATTTTATGTTCTTTTTTAATAACAAAGCTTTGCTTAAGAATTCAGCCTCAAACTTTTTAGGGCTTCAAAAGGACGTCCATCTAAATCGTATTTTCGATGCTTCGTTGTTTTTAATCGTTGCAAACTTCAGTAACGTGATTTTTTTTTTAGAAAGCATTTTTAGACTCAATCTTTCAAAAACTTTAGGATTGCCACATAATCTCAAAATTCGATAATATTCAAAATAGTTTTTTGCAATCTAAGAAAATAGTCGCCAGAAATAGTTCCTACTCTTTATTGTAAATTTTCTTAATTAATTTGAAAAATTCGGGATTTCCGGAAAATACAGGTAACAATTGAGCGTCCAGATCGAATAACTCGCCGAGCTCTCGAAAACGCGTAAAATAATTGTCCACACGTCTGAGTTTATGAATATTTTAAAAGACGAAAATTTAATTTTTTAAAAATATAGTCCTATAGAGAATAATGAAACGGAACTTTTATCTATTTGCCGTTTTTTCGTCCGGTGATTATTTTTAATAATAACATTTAAAAACTCAAATTTTATCCCCAAATTCAATAAGTTTTTAAAATATAAATAAATCATCGTAGGTCGGTCGGTAATCATATTTTTTTAGTTTCGCCGACAAGAAGTATCGAGGGAAATTCATAGTTGAAAAAACTTCCATTGAGGCATTTGTTCCTCACTACTCAAGGAAGATTTCTGGAAATTTTCAGACTGATTCATTAAAAATTAACGGAATTAGGTTCCGTCTCATGTTCCCTCTCAGTTCCATTCTCTCTCAAGTTTCCGGCTCACTCCATCTCATTCTCTGCAAGACTATATTTTAAAAAAATTAAATTTTCGACTTTTAAAATTTTCATAAATTCAGACGTCTGGATAATACTTTTACGCGTTTTCGAGAGCTTAGCGAGTTATTCGATCCGGACGCTCAATTTGGCTATTTTCTTTGATTTAAAAAACTTTTTGAAAGATTATTGAATTTTGACTAATTATAATTATAATTATTATTCGTTGAAGGATACAACTAAAACTAATAATAATTCCTGTCACTGAAGACTTGGACCAATTTATTTAAAACATATGATGCCGCTGTGAGATTCCTTTAAATTCTCGAAAATTTTAGAACTCTGGCCAAAAAATATTCTTTATAAAGAAGAGGTTTTTTTTTATAAGCTTCTGCCTTTGCCCTAGCGAAAGCTAACTAATGGTCATGCATCAATGCACTACGTAGCGTAATGGAATGAAGTCTCGATGTCCCGATATTAATCTCGTTAGAAGAAATCATTATAACTTATACACGTAATATTGGGAATTAGGAAACACACGGACGTACGAGCACATCTACACGCACAACAGTTTTTTTACTGTATACTCTGTATATCGATGATTATATACCAGTAATCAATAATCATGTTTAATAAATGTAATCGTGTCTCGTGGATATCTTTAAGCTTGCCGGGTTGGTGGTCTCTTATCCTTGATACCTTGCAGGGTGGTCGTACTTTTTTATCCGCCTCGGTTTCTCCATCTTGGCGTTTCATCTTGGATTGACTTCGCCCAAAGATGAATAAACCGAGACTGAAATTTTTTGTTTTTTTCGGCCTGATTATCAAATTGTGGATTCTGCATTGGAAAATATAGTGAGTGTTGTTCGATTAAGGAGGGAATATTTGCATGAAGATCATCCGACTATTTTGCTTTTACATTTTCTGGATGCATGAATTTTTTGGAGGCTGAAGCCTTGATTTCAATATTGATTAAAATGGCGGGTAGAAAAAAAGTACGGTCATCAATCCTGTTACGTTCTTGATAGTAATTTCACGGGGCTCGCAGGTATCTTTGGTGCGTAACGATCCAGTCAAGGATTCTGTGTCGTAACAGTTGGGATTTTTCTCTCACTATTTTTAATCTCGGTTCCCTTTTTTTCTAAGCTATCTTCCCCTTTTTCTATCATCCAAGCTATCATCGCTCATTTCTCATCTTCAGGTTGGTTTATCCTTAAAATTCTGTTGGATTAATAGCTTTTTTAAAATGGAATTACTGAAAGGATTTAATTCAGAGTTGGATGATTTAAAAAATCATTAAAAATCTGAAATTTTTCCCGATTTTATAGATTGAAACAGATTTCATAAATATAAATATAATTTTATAAATTTTCCAGATTCTATAGATTTATTCTATATAGATTCTTAAGCAACTTTCGAGTTTCTTAAGATTTCACATTTTAATTCTTCGAAATTTTGTATAATTCAAATATTCTGAAACTTTTGAAGGCTTCAAATTCAGATGATTTGGATTTAGTTTTTAGAAATTAGAGTGTAAACAAGCCTGAAAAGCTGTGGTGTTTTTCCCAAGTGGTGGTAGTTTAGGAAACTAAATGATATATAATTTTTGTGTAGTAGAAAATATACGTCACATGTTGATTTTTTGAGGAAATGATCATTTATTTCTTTTTACAGATGGATTTAAAGTTCTGAAAGATTTTGCTTGTTGGTTTAGAAAACATTTCACAAAATTCGTTTCAACTGAAATTGTTGTACAAAAAAAATATTAGTAAAAATTCTATTTGCAAATTAAGACTCGTGATTTTGAATGAGAATTAAAATGGCCTAAATATCAAAGTCGAATCGTGAAATCTTCATGCATGATGTGTATCACAGCATCTGTGCTTCGTCAAATAAACCGGTTTGTTTTAAAACTTGCGTAACGGGTTTTTCAGTCAATTTAAGATAACGGCAAAATTTATTTTCCATTTCGCTTAATTCATCTTGAGGTATTTTTTATTAAAATCAATTAACTAGTTTTTTATCTACTGTAATTCATTTTCTTTTTTCTTTTCTTTTTTTATATTGAAAACAGCAAACAAACTTCGGAACTTATCCACTGATTTGAAG
Source organism: Euceroptres primus (assembly GCA_037177015.1). Classification (NCBI taxonomy): domain Eukaryota; kingdom Metazoa; phylum Arthropoda; class Insecta; order Hymenoptera; family Figitidae; genus Euceroptres; species Euceroptres primus. The sequence goes on along the minus strand of JBAGKK010498824.1, from coordinate 25,533 downwards.
TTAATATTAAAAGTTACCTTTGCTTTTTTAAATTTCTAAATTTCTAAAACAAAATTGCTTTTTTAAAAAGCATTTTCTAGTTTCGAAGTTTCAATTCACAATATTACAATATCCCTAGGGGTGGCTTTTGATTTTGCAATAGGAAATTAGTACTAACAAAAATTTACCAGAGATGCCTGCTTACAACCCCAAACAACAGAGTTGTAAATGGAAGATTAAGATTCAGAAATTGTAAAAGATTTGGTTTTTTATTGTGTAAAAATTTTTGGTACTTTATTTTTTTAATAGAAAATACTAAAAATTTTAATACTAAAATTTTTTAAAAATTGTTGCAAATTCAACTCATGGGTTAAATAAGATATAAAATTTCCATTTGCAACTCTGACACATAGATTGTTAGGATCATTTTAATTTTATTATACTATGCGAAGCGTTAAAATATTCTCGTAATCAGTACTTGATTGTCAAGTTACACAGCAAACTACAATCGTTGTCAATTCTACGATTTTCATGGATAATCCTTCACTTTACTTTAAGTCTTTCAGTTTCTTTTGTTTCTTTGTTGGTGATGCTATGGCTATTTAATACTATTCCAGTTTCTATCTGCTACTCAGAATTCATCCAAAAATTAAAAAATCAAGAATATGTTTTTTAAATATTTGTACTAGATATTATTTTATTCTCGAATTATTTTCAGTCAAAGTCAATTATTTTCTAAAAAGTCAAAATGAGATAAAACTAATTTTGTATGAAAATTTGTTTCAGTTTTTTTCTATTTCATTTAATTTGTAAGTTTTTTAATTTTTGGAGAATTTTATGTGGCATGGCGAGTGGAAATGAATAATTTAGATTAATCAAGTTTTCACATGTTGTAACTTTTTCAATTTGATATAATATTATATCGACTACAAGCTTGACGATGGCAACAGGGTTTGATGTGTGATGCTGTATCCGGGGCCTGTACTGTGATCTGGTGAACGGACCATTATTACCCACTCCAGCGAATCGAATCTAGCAAAAATCCCATCGTACCACTGCCTCTTCCAAACTGAAAAAAATAAAAAAAAAATATTTTTCTTGAAGAATTTGATGTGATAGAAGTATTTCAAAAATCAAGATTAGATTCAACTTAAAAGACCATAGCTGGATAAGCATGGTTGGTCTGCCTTTGCAGATATTTGGTTTATATTTGGGTGGTAAGTTTCTACTATTATAAGACTAATTTACTCCAAGTGCCAACTTCAAAAAAAAAATTTTATAAAAGTTATAAACAAATTTTGGAAAATCAAAAAATTAAATTTTCTTGAAAATGGCTGAATTAATTTCTTCCATGGTTCAAATAAATATTGTACCAGATATCACAGCGGTTCTAGAAAAAAAATGGAGAATAAATTCTGGCAATTAGAAAGGAATAAAAAGGATTTTGGAATTTTGAAAAAAAAATTTCTATGAAAGCCTTTTTGGTACCGCCGCAATTTTTAATTTTTTAACAACAAAATAAACAATATTTTTTTCCTAAGTTTTCAGTTGTACCTTTTTTTTGGACTTCAAATTGACTTAAAAAAGTGTAAGAACTGTCTAGCAACAATTCCCAGTAGGTTAGAGTAAGAAACAAATGGTTTATAATATTTTAAACAAATTAATGAACAAAAGCCATTTTCTCGTGATTCGCAATGATCAGTTGTTTGAAATTCATAGTTTTTACATAAAATATGAGAGAAATTAAGACCTAATTGCGATTATTTAAGAATAGCTGCTGTTTGACAATTATTTAAACAATTTTTATAAACAAATACACAGTTTTCGTATGTGACAATGAATAGGCTCAATTTTTTTTAGAATATACCAAAAATGTCTTGCCAAAGACTCCTTGCTGTAATTTTTTTCAAATTAACAACAACGGTTAATTATTTAAACAATATTTATAAACAATTTTATATTTTTAACACTATTCCACGAATAGGCCCAATTTTTTATGCGGAAGCAACTAAAAATAGCAAATAAAAAATAACTAAAAAAAAGCCAGTGACTCCTAGCTGCAATTTTGTTTAAATTGATAAACAAAATTAATTATTTAAACTATTTTTGTAAATAAATGCACATTTTTACCAGTTTTCGAAGAATAGGCTTCATTTCCTTAGCGAAATAAACTAAAAATGTGTTGATAATGACTCTTCACTATGATAATTTGCCAATGAACAAGAACAGTTAATTATTTAAACAATTTTTATAAACAAATGTACATTTTTGCTATTTTTGCATGAAGAGGCTTATTTGTTTCGTGGAATAAGCTAGAAATGTCTTATCAATGACTCCTTCTTGTAATATTTGTCCAATGAATAAGAACTGTTGATTATTTAAACAATATTTATAAACAACTTCACAGTCTGACCATTTTTCCACGATAAATATGATTTTTTTTCGGCATTAACAAGAAATATCCTGCCAATTATTTCTGCTTGTCATATTTTTCTAATTAAAAAAAAGTGTTAATTATCTAAACAATATTTATAAACAAATACACAGTGTGACTATTTTTTCATGATAAATATTAATTTTTTTTTGGAATGAACTAAAAAACCGAGGTCAACACATAGACCTTCGTTTTGACACACCTTGGTGTTAATCGTTTTAACAAACGTTTGCTAATGGACGAGAAAAGTTAATTGTTTAAACAATTTTCGTAAACAAATGTACATTTTGGCTAATTTTGTATGAATAGGCTAATTTTTTTTCGTGGAATAAATGAGAAATGCCTTACCAATCACTTCTTCTTGTCATATTTGCCCAATTAACAAAAACTGTTGATTATTTAAACAATATTTATAAACAAATTCAGTTTGACCATTTTTTCCATAATAAATATTAGTTTTTTTTACGTAATCAACAAGAAATGTCTTGCCAATTATTCCTTCTTGTCATATTTTTCTGATTAAGAAAAAGTGTTGAGATACGATACTTAATAAATAGATAATTTGATAACCCAATAACCAAGAATCCATCACCTATGACTAATGACCTAGGTTTTTTAGTCAGTTCCGCAAAAAAAATTAATATTTTGGAAAAATGGTCAAACTGTGAATTTGTTTATAAATATTGTTTAAATAATCAACAGTTCTTGTTAATTGGACAAATATTACAAGGAGTCATTGATAAGACATTACTAGTTTCTTCCACGAAAAAAATAAGCCTATTCATGCAAAAGTGGCAAAAATTTACATTTGTTTATAAAAATTGTTTGAATAATTAACTGTTCTTGTGCATTGGCAAATTATCATAGTAAAGAGTCATTGTCAATACATTTTTAGTTGAAAATGGAGCCTATTCTTGGAAAAGTGGTCAAAATGTGCATTTATTTATAGAAATTGTTTAAATAATTAATATTTTTTATCAATTACAACAAAATTGTAGCTAGGAATCACTAGCAATACATTTTTAGTTGCTTCCGCATAAAAAATTGGGCCTATTTGTGGAATAATGTTGAAAATATTAATTATTTATATTTTTTAATATTTATTAATATTAATTAAAATTAATTGTTTATAAATATTGTTTAAATAATTAACCGTTGTTGTTAATTTGAAAAAAAATTACAGCAAGGAGTCTTTGGCAAGACATTTTTGGTTGATTCTGCAAAAAAATTGAATCTATTAATTGTGACATACGAAAACTGAGTATTTGTTTATAAAAATTGTTTAAATAATTGTCAAACAGCAGCTATTCTTAACTAATCGCAATTAGGCATTAATTTCTCTCATATTTTATATAAAACCTATGAAGTTTAAACAACTAATCATTGCGAATCACGAGAAAATGTCTTTTATTCATTAATTTGTTTAAAATATTATAAACAATTTTTTTTCTTACTCTAACCTACTGGAAATTGTTTTTGGATAGTTATTACACTAACTCTTTATTACAAGCTCTTTTTTTAGTCAATTTGAAGATTTTAAAAAAAAGTACAACTGAAAAGTTAGGAAAAAAATATTGTTTATTTTGTTCAAAATCCATTGAAAATTGGCTTCATGTGTAGAAATTACGAAAGGGTTCTAGTGAAGCTCCGACAAGTTTTCCCTTTTTCCCAGCGGGCTCTACTGTGGAAAATTAGTAGAGGCCCCATAAGTTTCGTAACGCTGTTTTTGATCTGGGCCTCACTAGACTATTTAGGAGGGTTCTAAGTGGATCGCCCTTCCACATTCTAATTACAAAAAGGACACCGTTGGGACCACTATAGGGTCGTTGTTTGATTTAATTAATTGAAAGTAAATAAAATACAATTATCAGAATATGCAAGTACTGTTTCTATGCATAATAATTTATTCGCGGCGATATGATAAACACGTTGAATTTTAATCCTTAAGTAACAAATAAAATTTCTAACTCTTCGGAGATTCGAACCTATGTACCTATCTTAAATTTAATGCATCGCAGTCGTTAATGATAACTGTTCCCCAAAGCCACCTATGGACATTAATTCAGATTTATTCGATATAAACTAGAGTTCAAAAATATTACTGAACATTTAAAAAATCATCGAATTTTTATGAATCTTGGTACCTAGTGAATTTTCGGATTGTTGATTACAAATTCAAAGTCAAATATCTAAAATTAAAAAAGAGGCGGATACAATGTGTCGATAAAAAATTGTAAAAATAATTTGATTTTTTGAAACTTTGAAATAGGAGATTTTCCGGACCGTTGATTACAAATCTAAAGCCAAATTTCTAAAATTCAAAATAGCGGATACATTATGGCGATAAAAAATTGTAGAAATAGTCTGATTTTTTTGAAAATTGGAAATGAGGGGTTTTTCGAGTTGCTGATTACAAATCCCAAACCATATTGTTTCTATCTGATTTAGAAACTGATTGTTCCATCTGGTTTAGAAACCCAAGTTTCTAAAATTCAAAATGACGGATACAATATGGCGATAAAAAATTGTAAAAATGGTCTGATTTTTTTAAACTTTGAAATAAAAGATTTCCCGGATCGTTGCGATTACAAATACAAAGCCAAATTTCTAAAATTCAAAATAACGGATACATTATGGCGATAAAAAATTGTAGAAATAGTCTGATTTTTTTTGAAAATTGGAAATGACGGGTTTTTCATGTTGCTGATTATAAATACCAAGCCAAATTTCTAAAATTCAAAATGGCGGATACAATATGGCGATCAAAAGTTTTAAAAATAGTATGATTTTTCGAAATATGGAAATAAGGGGTTTTTTTTGTGTCGCTGATTACAAATCTAAAGTAAAATTTATAAAATTCAAAATGGCGGATCCTATATGACGATTAAAATTAGTCGGATTTTTGTGAAACTTTGAACTTTAGAGTTTTTCTGGTTTTTGATTACAAAGAATCCAAAGTGAAATTTTCTAAATTCAAAATGGTGATAAAAAAATTTACAAAATATTCCGACTTTTATGATAGGTGTTAATTTTAAATATGTGAACAATTGAAAATCGTTAATGCACGTAATGTTGAAAATATTAAAAATAAATTAATTTTTATCCCTCCACCCGCATTGCTATATCACCGATAAATTCTACAACACAAAATTATTTTTTCCATCGGCCTTGACTATATATTGCGCAAGAGGGGATTCTCTTGTCGGGGCCTCATCAGATACAGATAGATTTGTCATAACCAAGTGAGGCAAGGCATTGCTCACTAGAGCCTGATAGAGCCCCTGTCATTTTTACTACACTGGCAATTGTCCACTAGAGCCTGATAGTGCTCCTGCTAGTTTTTTCTAGACTAGAAATTCTAGTAAGGCCCACATCAAAATCGAATATTAAATAGGGAAAGATGAGGAAATTTCTACACGGGTTGTAGACAGACTTTTATCCACAAAAAGTGCTTTTGGCCACATTGTGTGGCGTATTAGCGCACAAAAAAGATCGAACATTTTTTTATTCCTTTCTAATTGCCAGAATTGACTCTCCATTTTTTTCTAAAACCACTGTGATATCTTGTACAATATGTATTTGAGCCATCGAAATTGGTTCAGCCATTTTCGAGAAAATTTAATTTTTTAATTTTTCAAAATTTTTTTATAACTTTTGTAAAAAAATTTTTTTGAAGTTGACATTTTGGATAAATTAGTCTTATAATGGCAGAAACTTACCACCCAAATATGAACCAAGTATCTGCTAAGGCAGACCAACCATGCTTACTTAGCTATGGCCTTTTGGATGCTTTCAGATTTCAAAGCTTTTGAATCTGAAGACTTTTAAATTTAGTGTCTTCAGAGTTTCTGACTTACTTTAGATTTACTTCAGACTTACTTTAAAATTAAATCCTACAAAAAAGACAAATTTTAAGGGACTGAAAAATTTGTTGGGAAACTGGTTATGGTAATTCAATTAATAATCCTTTTCTTATTTGTATCTGTTTTATTTCCCGAAATCTCTTTAACTTCGCACCTCTTTATTTTATTTTCTATCTTTATTTTATTTTCTAACTTTATTTTCTTTGCTGTCCTTATTTTCTCTTCTGCCTTTATTTTTCCTATCTGAATCGAAAACAGTGGTACGATATCGGTTCAATGATTAATTATCCATAATGGAGAATGAGTATGAAATTTCTGTTTCTCTAAAGGGGTTGAGCTTAACTGGAATTTTGAATGTAGTGGATGTGAAAAAGGAGAGCGAAAGAGAGAGTGTATTCTGTATTACTGTATTTGGTAATTTGGCGTCGGGGCAAAAAAGCAAAAAGATGGTGCAACGTGTACGTACAATTTACTAAGTATTATGTTACAATGGTGCAGTGTCAATCGCGATTTGGTAGCGGGACTTCTACGTACAATACTAACTTCTGTGCTTCCAGGTAGGCCAAGTCAATCATTATTCCTAAGCTGACGAGGATCCACGAGCCTTTTTATTACCAGGAACTGATTTTTACCACCAACTTCGCACCTTGTCATTATTCTTCTTGATTTATCATCAATCAACAATTTAAAACAAAAAACCAGAAAAAAATAGTTTTCCCTTGGGAAGATTTATTGCCTAAGGCAGATTTCTATTATTTGCAATATCACCATTTCTATTATTTTCTATTTATTTTTTAAATCTTCCAACTTTCACTTTCACCTTCTTCAAGAAGGCGACAATTTTACAAAAAAAAGTGTTTAAAAAATTTTAATTTACATTTTTTTTCTCAGTTTTTGTCTTATATTTAGAAATGGTAAGAGGCTTTTGGTTCCTTGTCAGAATTACGATATCATGTGGTTTAGAGCTCTCTAATTTTGATTAATTTTATTAAAAGGGTATTTTTATGTTCTGCTGAAAGTGTGAAAAAGGGGATTTCTGGTTTTCTTTCCTAGAGCCACGGGATGTACCAGAATTATTGGTAAAGAGTAGATGTTTTATTTTTGTATATAGAAATCATGGGCTCTCTGTTAATTTGGCTATTGGTGTTTCACGTATGCAAAATTAACTTTCTACTGGTGTCACAATTCCGATTCAAAACACTTTATTAACTCTTGTCCTGCATTTAGTCATCTTGCATTTAGATTTAATTTAGAACATGATCAGAGTTTTGAAATTGTCCTGTCACAAACTTTAAAAAGATTAGAAAACTGTTTTAGCTCCACTTTAATTGCTATAAAGTTTTGAATTTTAATTTGATTTGAAATATTTGATAATAAATTCTGAAAACTGTATTTTTTGTGATAGAAAAGGGAAAGTTTTAATCGATTTCTCTGTAGCTAGGAAAAAAATCTAAAGTCGTGATGAGAATAAATAATAGTGGATGAGAGATGGAGGTGAATAATAATCGTAATATAGTTATTGTGTAATATTTTATTTCACCAGGAGGCACGATGATGCCACCAACTCTCGCTACAGGAGCGATCTACCCACCACCAACAGCCATTGGGGCACCATTTGCACCAGCATATTCGCCAATTTTCTACTGGCCTCATCCCTCGCCTCCAGTGAGCCCAACAAATTATTATAATCACGCCAACCTCGGTAGCATCTCGGCGATACCTCAGCAGGCGACTCTGGTAAGTCAAATTTTTCAAATCATTACAAATATTTAATCGGAAATTATTTACTAGAGCTCCAAAAATATACGTTTTCGAATTTTTATCAGACTTCACCAAGTTACTTCAATTTCTGAACACTTTGCTTCAAATTTTTTATTCATTCACAAAAGAATTTTTTTTAAATTTTCCATTATTTGTAGATAAATGACTTGTTTTTTTCTTCTTCTGTAGTTGACGCCAGCAGAGTGCCTTCAGCCTCCACCGGAGACGCGTTTGGAGTTGATTCCACCGCCAGGAATAGGCAAACACTTTCCACTGTCTGATCGTACATTTTACCTTCTAAATCTTTCCAAGCACCATGCGACTAGTACAACATTGAATTGTTCATAGTTTCAACAAGCTGAACCGGTTCAGTGCCGTACAAGTCAGTGCCTTGCCTCGCATGAAAGACACCTCGTGTGATCTTGTTTCCTCCTCTTTCTCCTCAAGAGTTCCCTTTGGAGTCTACCGTACACGAAGGTCAGCAGGTGCTGATCTCGGGACGATTAAAAATATTTATCAAAAAGAACAAGAAAAGAAATTAGCAAAAGAAAAAAATATGGTAGATGCCACCATTGACAGGACCGAAAAAAAGATCAATTCTAGATAGAATCTAAAATTATTTTCTAACAGCTCAGAAACGGTGCCTTCGTTCAGAAAAAAATGGGCTATTTCCTTACATCACAGTTTAAGAATACTTGAATTCTTTATCGTTGAATTTAAATTAGTTACTGTAAGGCCTAAAGAAGAAATTTTGTAAAGATGTTCTTTTTTCGAGATTTTTCTCATTGTTTTATATGTTTTCTTTCGGAGTTTTCTTGTTAGAAAATCAGGAAAATGGATTGAGACGTCCATTTACAGCTCCTGCTTTCCTTCATCGGAGGAAGCTCTCGTAGTCTTTGACGTGCCCACGAATGGCACGCTCTTTCTAGTCTAGAGACAGAGCCAGCTTATCGTACACTTATTTGTCATTCGGAAGATATAGCCGCTCTTTTTGTCATAATCGATGATCAAGAATTCGCCCTGCGAAAATTAGATCACGCCAACGCACAGTAGGAGGAATCGGGAATTTACTGTTCATAATCCACTGCAGCCTACAATTCTTACCGATTTTGATGTTTTTTTTTGTTTAAAATCCTCAGGATTAATTCCTGCAGAACGACTTTAGGCCCGATTTTTTAATTTCACTCTGAAGAATTTATTATTTAAACGAATAGAACTGCAAAATTGGACATTTTACGAATATTATTTTTTTCTGCGAAAAAAGATTTAGAAGTCGCTATCTCTCAGAATTATTGTGGATACACTTCAGGAACATAAATATTCAGTTTAAGATTTAAGACAACTGTTATAAACAATTTATAGAAACAATTATTTTCATACGGTGCTCAAACGTAACAAAAAACTTTATCTTGATTAAAAATGCTTAAATATCTCTTAGGAGTAGTATTTAGAATGGCCATTAGTTAAAAAGTATCATTATTATAAATTAGGGTGTCTAGCGTCCTGAAAATCCTTGAAAACCTGGAAAAGTCCTTCAATTTTTTTTCACCTGGAAAAACCTGGAAAAGTCTTTGAATTTCACTCATAGTCCTTGAATTCTTATTACTCTAAATTCGAATGAGTAGTTTTCTTCAAATGACAGGTTTGCTACATCAGGTTAGAGAATTCTGAAAAGTCAGGGAGTTCTGGAAAGTCGGGGAATTTAAAAATGATCAGGGAAAATCAATGAAAGACAGAGAAAATTTCTGGAATTCTGGAAAGTCAGGGAATTTAAAAATGGTCAGGGAAAGTCTGGGAAAACTTTCAAAAAGTCAGGGAATTTTTTTGATTATAATTATATCTCAATATATCCCAATTATATTTAAAATTATAATTATAACTCAATAGTTATAATTATAATTTAACAATTGTTATAATTATATTATACTATTATAATTATACTGTCACAAAATCAGGGATCACAGTCAGTTCCCTATTCCCATTTTTCCCCCTTTGTCCTTTTATTTTCCAAATCTCCTAAAATCACTTTCTTAATAGTTTCATTCCTTCTTTTTCTTTTTTTTTTCCTTTTTACATTGAAATTTCCGGATAATTTTCCAATAATTATGAGACATAGAAACATAGAATCCTAAAGTTTTTGAATATTCTTCAACATATATTAGACTCTTCCAGAATCTTCTAAAATTTTCTGAATACTTCCGTAACCTTCTAGAATTTTCTACAGAATCTTTTAGAATCCTCTAAAGTCTACAAAAGATTACCGAAATTCTCTCAAATTCTTTAGAATCTTCAAAACTTATCTGTAAAAATTCTCCAAAATATTCTAGACTGTTTCAAAATCCACAATCACTTAGATTCTTTTGGATTCTTTCATAATTTTTTAGAACCATCTGGATTAAAGTAAATAATTTTATTTATCTATAATAATCTTATACAATCTTAAAGAATTCTGAAAAATTCTTTAATATTTTACCAAATATACTAGTATGTTCCAGAATCTTTTAAAATCGTCTAAAATCTTCTGAACTCTTCCATGATCTTCTAAAATCTTCTAGAATCGTCAAGAATATTCTGAAATGTACCTGAAGTTTTGAACGTTCAAACGAACGAACTTTTTTTAAACTCAAATTTATCTTGAAATATCGTTTAATCTAAAAAATAAAGAGAAATATCATGAGCTTCATTAGTATCTATATTAATAAAAATTTAAGAAATTTAAATTAGATTAAAATCAAATTTAAAATCCTATTTAACGTCCAAAGATCAAGTTAATGAATGGAACTCCTAAAAATAAAACCAAGAATCCAACGACCAAATTTGGACAACCATCATAAAATGCTCCTATTATAATTCAAAAAAAGATCCTCCAAAAGGATCATACAAAATATTTTATATATATATATATATATATATATATATTTATATTTATATTAATAAACCAATATTTTAGAACACATTTGAGTTTAAAACGAAATCGAATAAAGATTTCGTTCATTTATACTTTCAGAACTTCAAGCACATCATTCTGAAGTGTATTAGAATTTCCAGAATTCTTCAGAATCCTCTCAAAAGACTAATAATCTTGAAAAATCTCTTAGACTGTTTTCAGAATCTTCCTAAAATTCTATAAACTGTTTGAGTCTTCAAAAAAAAGTCTGGAAGAGATTAAAAGATTTTAGAACTCTATGGAAGATTTCAGAAGATCCAGGAAGTCTCTGGAAGATTCTAAAACACTCAAAAGTCTAGAATTGTAGCTTGCTATTTTCAAAAGAAAAAAACTTCCCTACTTTTCTTAAAATCCCCTTTTTCGAAAAAGAAATTCCCTATTTTCCCTAAAATTGAACTGCTGAACCACTGTGATCCCTGTATTATATAATTATAATTTTAATTATAACGCCAGATAACGGTAAGCGAAAATGAAAAATTGGTCAGAGAAAGTCAGGGAATTTTGAAATTGGAATTTTGTAGCAACTCGGAATGAAATCAGGAGAAGTCGTTTATCAATTGCTCTAGTAAGATTTTTGTAGAAAACTACATATTCACTTAGAAAGGCTTACTAATAAATTCATTTAGTTAGTTTACTAAATGAATTTGTAGTTTTTTACTGAAAAATAGTAATTTTTTGTTAAAGATTAGTAGAAAAGCTTACTAAAGCAATTAATAAACGACTTACTAGTAGAAAACTACTAATTCTTCTTACAGAGAGTATTTCCTTAAAAAATAGTTTTTTGAGCTTCTACAGATAAATACAGTAAGCTAAACTCGAGAATTTCATAAATCGTATAATATACATTTTATATAGTTCATTTAGTTGCAGCTATCTCAGTGGTTATATTTCATCAAGAAAGCGTGGTACCAACTCGCAATTATTATTGTTATTAGCAATATTTTAAATAAACATTCATCTTTAGCAATTTTACGTCTGAATAAGCGGTTTTTTCGTAAGGGTTATTTTGATGCATCTTGATAATGGTACTTAAATAAGTAACTTTGTCAGTAATTCTCAATTAATATTATTATTCAATAATAATTGAAAATTGTGACTTTTATAAACAAAATATTTTTAAAAAATTATTTTGCTATGGAAATAAGAGGTTTTTCTTCACTTATACTTATGTGGAGATTATGGGATTGTTTGCCTATTGAAAAATATAAATTAAGCGACTAGAACGGTAAACAGCTTTAAATTATTAATAAATTTGAATAAATTATAATAAATAGTAATACGATTGTAATACAAGAACAGTATTAAGCAAAAATGCATTATTTTAAATTATTAAAAGTCAATAACGTCCAAATTTAGTATATTTACTCTTCACGAATTATTGTGCAATACTAGCTAAAACTCTTCGTTCGGAATTTCTCCACTAGGCGGACGTCGCGTTTTGTTCCTCACAAGAAAGATAATCATTTCGTAGCATAACTTATAATCATTTCGTAGCATAACTTCAAGTGACGTTTTTTACGCAAAATTGATTTTATGTATCTTAACTTTGACTAGATTATATGCAGGCTTGTAGTATTTCCATTATTATTATTATTGAATCAAATTTATTATCATTTATTATTTTTTTTAATAATTGTAATAAAAAGTTATTGCTTACTCTTAAAAATAAAAATGGACTCGTTTAAAGTGTCCAAGAAAGTACTTTGTGACTTTTTATTAACAAACGACAGTAATGACTTACAAAGTCAATTTTTTTCATAGAATATTATAGTATAGCAAAATAGTTAGTTATTACTATTATTATTTAATAATAATGTTACACTGCTCTCGCGATATATGTTCCCTTAATATAAGTCCTTCCAGGAATTTTTGCCGAAGGTGAGGGGTCCAAGGGGACGAGAGAGCTGAGCTTATTCAGACGTTAAATTGCTATAGATGACTGTTTATTTAAAATATTGTTAATAGCAATAACAATGGCAAGTTGGTGCTACACTTTCTTGATGAAATACAACCACTGAGACAGTGCAATATGATTTAGCAGAAAAAATAATTTTTTCCCGATGGAAAACGCTAACTTTTTAAATTTGTTTATAATATTGTTATTAACAATACAAAAATTTAAAATTTATATTTTTCTGCAGCTATTTATTATAATTCAGAATTGATTTAAAAATTATTTGATGAGAAAAACAATACTTCGAAAAAAATACAATTTGTTTATTAGAATATTTGTAGTAATGGTAATTGTTAACTAATGGTTATTTTCCATTCTAAACACTACTCCTACGAGATATTTAGGATTTTTAATTAAAAATCAAGATTATCTTGATTAAAAATCAAGATTATTTTAATTTTTAGTCAAGATTATCTTGATTTTTAATCAAGATTATCTTGATTTTTAATCAAGATAAAGTTTTTTGTTTTTCGTGTCTGAAAATAATTGTTTATATAATTTGTTTATATAAATTGTTTATAACAATTGGCTTAAATCTTAAACGGAATATTTATGTTCCTGATGTGTCCAATTTTGACATTCTATTTGTTTAAATAATAAATTCCACACCGTGAATTTAAAAAATCTAGCCTGAAGTCGTTTTGCAGAAATTAATCCTGAGCATTTTAAACAAAAAAAAAAAAAAAAAAAATTGGTCAATAATTGTAGGTTGTAGTGGATTATTCCCGATTCCTCCCTCGGTGCAACGTTTCATTCAATCAGATTTAAAGTTTCATTTAAGGTATTTTATATTCTGTACGTCTTAAAATTATAGAAGCCACCAAATTTTTGTTGTAAATTTATTTTTAAATATAAATTAAATTTCCAAAATTTACTTTCTTTATTATTAATTTTTTTTTTAAAGAAAACGTTAGCAGAAAAGTTTCCTTTTGCAGGAAACTAGAATAAAACAATCCAAAGTCGATGTAACTAGACGGGTCGCGCCAGGGCCACCGAATTTAATAATCTATTATTATTTTAATTCGTGTATGTATGTATATCTTTCATTGTTGTTAAATATCTACGCGCGAGAATAACATATATAGAAAAGCGATTTTTTCGTAATGTAGTTTTAAACCCCGAAAATTAATATATAAATCGCTTGAAAAAACTCGGTTTCGCAAAGCGAAAGCATAATATTAAATATTAGTGCATCGAAGCGAATCGCAACAGCAAATATTACAACAGTCTTCCGTACAGTTCTTTTTTCTCTAGATTTTTTTTTCTAGATTTTTTTTTCTTTTTACGTTAAAGTAGTGACGACTAGTTTTGTACTTTTTAGAAAAGTACTTCTCGAAATTAAAATACTGTGTTCATCTGACAAATTATATTCCCTTAAAATACTTCACTTTATGAAGTTTTCAATTCAAATTTTTTAAACTTTGGTATTTTAAAATAATAAATTGAAAAGCTTTGGATTTTTGATGCATTCTAATCTGAACGGTTCCAAATTTTTTTAAACCTTCAAACAAGATTTTAGAAACATTTCTCTCGGTCGTAGTTTCAGTGTTTAAAAAAAATATAAATATCGTCTACTTTTAATTTATCACAGCGATTGCGTAATGTGAATCTAATTGTGCAAAAAAGTTGCGTGATTATTATTTTATCGACTGTATCGTTAAAGCTGATCGTTAACTATCTGGACACCTTTGATTCGTGATGAAATCCACTTCACTTTGGTAGTCGCAGTCAATAGGTGCAATTTTTAGTTCTATGATAATAATAATATTTTTGTGCAATAAATGTCTGGCCGGAGTCGCGAAAATAACGTGGAAAATTTAAACAGTGATTTTCAATAAAAAATATTATCCAAAAAAAATTCAGTATCGTTCTCGAAACTCATTTTCATTTTTTAGATTTTCCACGTTATCCTACATCTTGAATAAGACGTCCGGTGAGAATACCTAATAAATATACATAAATATTTAAATTATAATAATATATTGTGTAGCAAATATATTAGTTAGCGAAATGAAATCTGCAATTTTTCATCCTTTACTTTTCCTTTCTTCATTTATTTGATTTTATCGAGAGAGAAAAGTGAAGGATGCCTCGTATGATTTTAATATATATCTGATAGAGATTAGCATTCAGTTACAAATATAGTTTTATGTACGAAATATTCTTTAAGATCTCTGTTATTTCGAAAATTTTCAGATTTCATGTCAATAAAAAAAAAAAAAAAGAGGAAATCTAGACTTTAGGACGATCCTCATAAAATATAGTCCTTGTCATTTATTTTCGATATGAAATTTGAAATTGAATCTAGTTTTTCTCAAGAATTTGGAATTTCCAAAGGAATTGTTCAAATAGAATTTTAATTTCCGCTCAACGAACGAGTCAGAGGTAAAAATTATCTGAGTGAGGATAAAAATTTCTCTTTCTAACCGGTTTTTTCCAGGTTGAATTTTTAAGCAAAAAATAAAATTTAATGCGTGATTTTTAGTGCGTGATTGAAATCACGCATGCCTTTGGACTCGTGCATGATATTGTGTTAAAGTCGCCAATATTTTGGTGCAATCATATTTTACTCCATACTTTAAGAAACATTCCAACGTTATAGAAAGTAAAAAACGATAAATATGAGACGATCGTACTTCGCTCTGTACTTAGTGCTTATTTATCCGGAAACGGAGAAAGGCGCTGATCGAATTAATTTTAATTATAAGGATCGTGAAGCGTGAATGTAAATAGGATTGCGGCGAGTGCTAAAAAGAAAAGTGAATGATTTGAGAGAGAAGTTTGCGCTTTGTCTGTCGCAATTTAAAAAAAAATGCTTTGGATTATAATCAGATTTTGTTTTCCATTTTTGAAAAACAGGGATTCAGAAATTTCATGCTTAAAAAAAATTAAATTTATATTCAAAAAGAATGGAGAAATTTCAAGCTATATTATTATATTATTTGACGAAGGAAAATCAACCTGATTATATACGGAATACATTTTTGATTTTACAGTGAAATAATCCACGTGAATTTAAAAAAATGTTTCGACAATTTTTACTATTTTGAACGTGACCGAATTTTTTCAAATTTATATCGATATCTGAAATTATATTGTTTAGAAAAATTCAAATTCTCGTCGATTTTGTAAGTTGTGCGCTTTAACATGACAATAATATTTTTAATATTGTGCAACAGCGAATGCCTTCTTCACGAGAGTTAACATATCATAGAAAACTAGAAAAGATTGTAGATATGTACGAATGTACTTTTTACGTTTACAATACAAATATATTTATAATTCCCATCTCGGCGATGCTCAAACGCTGCAAAGTAAAAAAAAAGAATAAAAAATCGCTAGAACTTTAAAAATTGAATTTTGATGTAATCGTATTGCTTATCGAATTGCTAAACGAATTTGCAATACGATTGCAGAAAAATGATTTCCATAGATATCTATTATACAAATAAATATATTATATGTAATATTATGATATTTAATTATTATGTTATGCCCATATCAATATTAATATATTAAATATTGTTTTGAAAAACCTCCTTCTTTCATTCACTATGAATTTTCCCAGACAAACAAAACCGGCGCAAGAAAAGAAGCCTCGGCAGAAAGAACATTGTATCAACACATATTTTGTATCCATGGAGTTCTATTTGAGTTTTTTAAAAACTGTTTCTCTATTCCGCGGAAGCGCTGCGATCGAAAATTCGAAAATTGAATTCGCAATAAAATGTCAAAATAGTCAAGGTTATATACAGTGGGACCTCGTTCGTGTCGCAGACTTGGGACCGTGAACCTCGTTCGTGTCGCAAACGACACTTCCGGTTGTTTCAGGGGCGTACTTAGGCGTACGTACCGCGATTGATTCTAATGTACCAGGAGTATCTGCTAATCACAGCACTGACTTGCGGTGCGCGCGCAGATTTTTGCCGTCACTTCCGCGTCACGAGTGAGGTTTTGAGGGGTCACGTGACCACGACACGAAGGCGACTGCGACACGAACGAGGTCCTACTGTACTTCAAAAATGTACCTTTCTAAGTCTAACATTGAACTTTTGAACATAGGTTAAAAAAAATTAAAAAGTTTTAAAGAGTTCTGAATTATCACAGAGTATTTATAATTAATAAAATTTAATTTATTAGAATGGCATGCAGGAAAGAATAAAAAGACTAATAGAGAGGCTGGAGAAGCTTACGTTATCACAGTGGGGCATGGTGGGGCAAAAAAAACGTCCGTGGACAAATTGATTTTCAGAATGCAATTGTTATTCGAATTGAACGTTTTTTTTTTTTAATGAAACCTAATAAAATTACGCATCGAACTGTCATGGCGGATTTTGGAAATAATTTCTTTTTTTTGTTATTTCATAACAAAACTGAAAAAAATTGGACTTTTGAAGTGTACCGGTTTTTAACAAATACAAATTTCATTCAAAAATACCTAGAAAACATGAAGCAAATATCCAAAAAAGATGTCCAATAATAACGAAATTGTTTAAAAATTATTTAAATTTGTTATAAACAAATAAGTGAATGAAAATAGTTTTGTGGGGCTTGGCAGCGATTCATCATTTGATTCGCACTAAATTTGAACAATTTATGGACAAAAAGAGTGTTTTAGTTGAATTAATGAATGTTATATAATTTCTTATTTTACAATAAAGTTTTATAAACAATTATTTTAAATTCTTTTAATTCGTTTGAATTCATATCAAAGACATTTATGCCAACTAACATAAAATCAATTTTTATCGTAAATAAAAGTGTGTGGACCGGCCTTCACTTTTTTATATAACCGTTTCTCGATTGACAAACCCGAGGAGATTCATATCTTGGACTTTGTTTTTGATCCGAATATAGATTTTGTCTTGGAATTGGGAAGGTTTTTTGAGTCAGGGAATATTATAGTTTGATAATAATTATTTAAGGGGGTAGAATATGTGTTATTTTTTATGTTTTTAAGATTGGTGCTACTGTGGGTGCGAGGTGGTTACCTTCGTCGCTGTCTTTCCTTCCCCTTCCCAAACAAGCCCAATCACTTCGCATAATGTGTGCATGACGAACGGAGGAAGAACATCCCTGAGTCGAAAGTGGCCTGTACGAGTGGCATATCCTCAACTAACCTCTACTACGTTAAAAATTGTTCTACTGGCCGATTTGTACATCTTCTGAGACTTTATACTAAATATTTATGTGATCAAGGATTTGTTGAGTTGAAGATTGTTCACATAATTGAATTTAAGAAAAGTTGTTAAGACAAGGAACATATTTAGATCCTACATATGTAAGGATAGAAATCTGGAATTTTACTACGCAAGAACCCACAATAAAAAAGAAGAAGAAGAACACTTTAGAAAGGAGTGAGAAGAAGCCTCCAGTCGCCAAGCAGGTGAATCCTTAGAGTGGACTCACAGTTTTATAACTTTTACATTACTGTAACAAGAATTTTAAAAACATTTGAGAGAGCTGAAAAATGACTCTAGAACAAAACAAAAAAATAGGCATATTTTTATTTTGGCTAGGCTACTCGAATTTCCAGTCGCCCATGAACATTTAAACAGTCGATTATTTTGGACCACTCTAGTTCAGCAGAAACATTAACAAATTCTTAACACGTTAAAATCTAAATTTACTATTGGATCACTATTAGGCGCCCAATAGTACTTCAATAGTATCTTCATAGTAACCGCCAATAGTATTTCAATAATATTCTAATAGTGTTCCAATAGTTATCCACAATAGTACACCAATAGTATTTCAATAGTACTCTAATAGTATCACCATAGTAACCGCCAATAGTACTCTAATAGTATTTGTAATAATAGTTTATTTGTATCTTACTCAATAGTAACAGCCAATAGTACTTCAATAGTATTTTAATAGTATCCCAATAGTTTATTTGCACGAACTATACTTTATATACGAATTATAGTTTACATGCACGAAATACAAACCACGAACGTCAAATACATCAACAGAGCTAAACCTCTTTAACTTAATTGGCAAAATGCATGCAAACATAAAATATAATTTTTCACATTACTAACGGTTTGATTTTTTAAAAATATTTTAAGTTATTAAATAATTTTATAAAATATAAAATAAAAAATAAATTATTAAATAAATTACTAAATTAAGTTCATTTCTAAAATAATTAGATAAAATTAATTATGAAAAAACGTAATTCCTAAAAAAACAAAAACATTTGATATTTTATTGTGATGCGTACCACCATCTACTAGATCTACAGAAAAGCTGACTTTCAAACAATTTTCATTTACAGTAGAAAAAGTCTTCATGGTGGGTCATTAATGTCTGAACATAGTATTTTTCGCGAATTTACTGTTGGATCACTATTAGGCGCCCAATAGTACTTCAATAGTATCTCAATTAATATTTCAATAGTATTCTAATAGTATCCCAATAGTTTATTTTCGTAAGGGACATGCGAAGTATGTAAATGGAAGGTAAATAACCTGAATAACCTTGAATTTTTTGACATTTCATTCCGAATTCAATTTTCGATCGCAGCGCTTCCGCGGAATACAGAAACAGTAAAAAAACTCAAATAGAACTCCATGGATACAAAATATGTGTTGATACAACTTTCTTTCTGTAGAGGCTTCAGTTGTCGAAATTTATTAATTGGGAAAATCGTTTCCTGATTTCCCAGAACCAGAAAAAGAAAACTCTTTTTCAGCAATTCTCGAGTCATAATTTGAGAATTTTTCAATTGTAGAAATAAAATATTAACGAAAACGAACGGTGAACGCATTTACATCAGAAGGAAAAAACCCTTTTTAAGTATCGCACATTTATAAAACTTTATTAACAAGTCGCGATCGATATAAAATTAATAATATAGTTTCTTTAATATTGTGATTTGTGTGCGTATGTATATATCGTTATATGTCAAACTCTACCATTTGCCCAAAGAAAAAAATTCTCAACAAAAAATTGAAATTTTGTCCCCCAAACAATTTTGGCACATTAAACTTGAATCCGGTAAGTGAAAGAGACAAGGAAAAAATGAACTTTCATTGAATTTAAACTACAAAATAACTTTTCTTAGAAAGTTCTCAATTTTTTCTGTAAACATTTTCAAACTGTAAAAAATCGAAAACATTGGCAAAACGATTTTTCACAGTTTTGGAAAACTAAAGGCCTTAATTTCCTGAAAAATTCGGTTTAAGAAAAATAGAGAGCTTTTCCAGAAAAATCGAACAGATTGAAATCATTACAATTATTTTCAACAATGGAAGAATTATTGCCTCTGAACAATTTGGTAGAGGAAAAATTAAGTATAGTACCACAAAATTCGAACTCCGGAACTAAACCTAGAAAACTATACAAAATTAAACTTAGCAAATTAATTAGGAGCGAAGTGCTATTGTATCGATACTTAAAATTAATCGCACTTATCTATTAATAGTTCGACGAGTATATGACTAAATTATGCTAACAACCTCGTCGATAAGCGCAAAATCGGGTTCGATCGATTCGATCACGCCCAAAGGCTGTAATTATCAATTATGGACGGACATTAATTACGTTTTATCGTACGCGTATTTTACACTCGGTCGTTCTCTAAGTATATATCACAACTTGAACATCCATAAGTTCGACTCGTAAACACCTAAACGATTGGCAGTGCTTTATATAAACGCGTACAAATATTTTCCTCTTATCCTCGACATTTCATGCACGAGACGTCTACAAATATATAAAATATCAAAATTTACACTTAGTTTCCATTGCGCCAGTTTAATAATTAATATTAAAAGTTGGATGTATTCCTATTATTATTGCCAATAAATATCTCTTGCTATTTTTATAAAGCTAAGTCCTTACTTTTTTATTTATAAGTTCGTGTCTTTTTATGTATAAAATTGTTTTTCTTTTTTTTTTCATATGTAAAATTTAATTTTTCTATAAGTCAGTACGACAGCAATTATAAAAACGTTAGAAGAAAACGAGGCAAGTTCTTTTTGTCAATTCTTAAGCACGAAAATTATACCAAGAAAAGTCAAATTTCCCAGGAGGGACGAATGAGCGTTTCCAAATCAAAAACCAGGTTTCCTGTTAAATAAAGCGGAAAACAGAAACTCGATTTTAAATCTCGGCGCTTCTTTATCTTTCCTCGGAAATTTGATGTGATGTTAGAGAATCGATTATTGCACGAGTCTTTTGGCCAGATTTTAAATCAATTTCTGAAAGAATTTGTGCCTAATTTGATTCAGAATGCAGAGAAATCGAATTTGGTCTCACCTGCCTCGTTTTTAAGTTTTAAGGAATTTTGATCGCTTTTCATTTTCGGAAAATACGCTCGACTTTCCTTTCTGATAGAAAAAAGTCGTGGCTGAAAAATGAGATCAAGGAGAGCACGCTTACAACTATGGAAATTAATTTCAGATCCTTGTAAGCCAAAGCGAGATAACTGGATTTTTAAAGAAATTAAATGGAAAAATAGTGGACCAAAATATTTTGCAGTTTGAAACGTTCAAAGTATTTTTATTTTTTCAAATGTTCAAGTATTTTTAAATATGATTTGAATTTTTTAAATTTTCGTTAACTTTTAATTTCTTATGTTCAGGAATTTGCAGAGAATTTCGTATTTGAAACGACGAATTTAATATCTGAATAATTTTTATGCAGTAATGGAAAATGCAAAAATTGTGAAAGAAAATATTTTTTAATTTGAAACTTTGGACTAAATTCAAGATTTTTTTTGAATATTTTAATTGAAATTATTTTAATTTTTATTAACGTTTAATTTCAAAAGTCAACATTTTTCGGAAACTGAATGGAAGGGAAATTAAATGAAAGTGAAATTAATTATTAAAGTTTTAATATTTGTGATTTCAGGAATTTTTAGAAGAACGAAGCGAAATTTCGAAATTTCTAATTTGAAACGACGAATTTAACATACCCAAAATTTCTTATGAAGTAATTTTATATCTGAATTTTCATTTAAGCTTAACTTAGCTTTTGGATCCAAAAAACTAAAAAAAAAAAAATGGCAAACATTCAAAAAATCTATTTTCAAATAGATTTTCAAATAGAAAAATAGTGGACGAAAATATTTTGGAGTTTGAAACGTTCAAAATATTTTTATTTTTTTTCAAACGTTTAAATTTTTTTGAACATGAATTGAATTTGCTTTAATTTTCGTTAACGTTTAATTTCTAACGTTCAGGAATTTGCAGAGAATTTCGTATTTGAAACGACGGATTTAATATCCGAATAATTTTTGTTCAGTAATGGAAAATGCAAAAATTGTGAAAGGAAATATTTTTTAATTTGAAACTTTGGACTAAATTCAAGATTTTTTTTGAATATTTTAATTGAAATTATTTTAATTTTTATTAATGTTTAATTTCTAAAGTCCAACGTTTTTCGGAGAAATTGAATGGAAGGGAAATTAAATGAAAGTGAAATTAATTATTAAAGTTTTAATATTTGTAATTTCAGGAATTTTTTAGAAAAACGAATTTTCATTTAAGTTTCTCTTAGCTTTTGAATCCAAAAAACTGAAAAAAATGGCAAAATCAAAGCTAAACATTCAAAAAATTTATTTTGAATCTATTTTCAAATAGATTTTCAAATAGAAAAATAGAGGACGAAAATATTTTGCAGTTTGAAACGTTCAAAGTATTTTTATTTTTATTTTTTCAAACGTTCAAGTATTTTTAAATATGAATTGAATTTGTTTTAATTTTCCTTAACGTTTAATTTCCAATGTTCAGGAATTTGCAGAGAATTTCGTATCTGAAATGACGGATTTAATATCCGAATAATTTTTATGCAGTAATGAAAAATGCAAAAATTGTGAAAGGAAATATTTTTTAATTTGAAACTTTGAACTAAATTCAGGATTTTTTTTGAATATTTAAATTGAAATTATTTTATTTTCATTAACGTTTAATTTCTAAAATCCAACAATTTTCAGAGAAATTAAATGGAAGAGAAATTAAATGAAAGAGAAATTAAATGTGAGAGAAATTATTAAAGTGTTAATATTTGTGATTTCAGGAATTTTTAGAAAGACGAAGCGAAATTTCGAAGTTTCTAATTTGAAACGACGAATTCAACATCCCCAACATTTTTATGAAGTAATTTTACATTTGAATCGAATAGTAGAGAAAAAAGACAAAAGACCAATATGCGTTATATTCCAATTCGAAAGTTTACATTTGAATTTTCATTTAGGTTTATCTTAGCTTTTGAATCCAGAAAACTAAAAAAAAAAATAGCAAAATCAAAGATAAACATTCAAAAAATCTAATTTTTCTTCGTGCCTTGTCAAAATTGAATCGCAATTCTTTTCGATTTGATTTCAATGTTAAAAACTAAATAACTGTTACGTAAATTGCATACGTAAATTAACAGATACTTAATTTCTAAAAAACGCTTGTTTTTTTTTCACGTGTCTTCGCGTCTTTTACCTCCTTTATTTTACTTTAATCTAAATTGAAAAATTTCAGTGTCAGTGCCGATTTGTGAAATCTTTCTCTGGTGCTAGAGTAACTTTCTTTTCAATTTATTTGTTGCCTACAGATATTTCAAAACAAGCCAGTTCCGATGATTTTTTTTATTAAGTTATGCACCAGACGATGTTGCATAAATACTCAAATTTATGTTTTTTTTTAAATTTATGTAACATAAATACTCAAATTTATGCTTATTTTTTTAGAAAGGGGAATATACTCAAATTAATTTTTTTTTAGAAAGAGGAATATACTCAAATTTATGATTATTTTTAGAAATCGCTGAGGAATATATTTAAATTTATAGATATTTTATTAAAATAGAAAATGCTATCAAATTTGACAAGGCTTTTTAGTAATATTAACTCTCATTGGCATTTAAAATATTGCAAGTAAACAAAACTCGATTTTTTGAAAGCTGAACTCTGATTTTTCGATATTTTGACTGAAAACCAAATATTGAATAGTAAAGCCAAATTGATTTTTTGAAACGTAGTTGCTGGGTTTCTTTTCTTAAATCAACGCGATTAATTACTTCCACTCTGTCTATATCAATTTTTAATTTTTTTTTTTGATTTTCGACTTTTGAAAACTCAATTGTTCAATTGAAATAAAAAATTGTTATAGACAGAAGTCTATAACAATTCTTGATTTCTTGTTTTTGATTTTCAACTTTTGAAAACTCCAATTGTTCAATTCAGAGCGAATTACTAAATTGTGAACCGACTATTAATCCCAAAAATTCTCTAAAAAATACGAAAGAATTATCTCGCTCTTAAAAGCTGACAAAGATCATTTTGTACTGTTCTTTCTTACATCGCAGTTTCGAGAGGTTGACTCTTAGATCTCGCATGGGCAGAAAGTTGCGTGAGTTCGGTAGGTTCATTAGGTAAAAAGGTATCGAAATTAGTTTCGAGTAAAGCTTCGCTCTTGGAGCGAAGAGGTTTTTCCTCATTGCTGTCGAGGTTCGTTTCAAGAAGAACTTCGCTTCGAGGTCGATCCTCGTAGTAATAAGGAAGCGGAAGTGGAGGACTGAAGTACTCTGGCACTGGTTCAGAGCTAGGAGTCAAAGGACTTGTGTCATAGGTGTTATAATCCATGGGACTGAAGGTTTGTCCGGCTTCAATATCGCGTTTAAGTTCCGTGATAGAATCAGTCATCGCGAGACTAGAATTTAACGGAAGGGTTGACGCATTGTTGAGATACGCGGAATCGTTAACTGGATCCGAGGGAATTTCGTCTGGAGCTACCTCACTATTTACTTCCGATGGCCAGTTGCTGTTGTTCCTCGAAGTGAACGTTGAATGGTTTCGGAATCCTTCGTTTCTATACGCCAGGTCGAAGACTGGATTGTCTCCTGTTCCAGGATATTTCACTCTCTGGAAAGTCAAAAAAATAATGTAGGAATTTATTTTTCAATTAGAATTTAGTCTATTTATAATAATTCAAATGTCTCTTTTTTAATTAAAAGGATTACCTTGAAGTCACTGGTACTTGGAGAATAACGCGGATTGTGAGCTTCGTAGACATCGTAGCTCTGATTATCTTCCATGGAAGAATTCAACTGTGATTTGTCCATCGAATCCAAGCTTCCACCGTTCATCATCTTCTTGTAATCGAGGGTTCTCGAATTTAAAGTATCAGTCGACTGCTTCGTCTGAAAGAAAGGAAATAATAATCAAGATGGTAAAAACTTTCTAATCTGCAAAAAAGCTTGAGACGCAATAACAGTTATTCCCATTTTTTGTAGAATAAGACAAACACAATTTAAATTTGAAAATATTTCTTATATTTAATTTATTTATTTAGAAAATTAATTAAATTTTCTACTTTTAAATGGAAAAATGATATCTTAACAGGGTGTCTACTCAAATCCTGAAAAAAATTCCCTGACGTTTCCAGGTTTTTTCCAGGTATCATTTTTTGGCCATTCAAGTATGGAATACGGATTACCCTATACGAATACCCCATTTGTTATCCACATGTGAATGTTTAAATTATAATTATTTAAATTTAATAAATTTAGAGAAAAAGATGACGGATGATAAAACAGTGAAATAGCAGATGTATTTCAAAATAATGTTTATTTAATACGTTATACTCTAAGAGTA
>JBAGKK010498813.1:0-14998 GCA_037177015.1 Euceroptres primus | reverse complement strand
TCCCTCGGCTTCGCCTCGTGATTTAAACTACGCTCTCGCCAAAATTTGCGTTTAAACTTGGCGAATAATATACTATTAATCTCATTTCCTCTGCACCAAGTAGCGCATAAATCTACAAAGCTATGATCCTCATAGAAAGACTAAATTAATCACTTGATACATTTTTTGTCATCGACGCATTTTTTTAAATTCAATGAAACTTTAGCGGTCGAGATATAGACGTACCTTAAAAAAAAGAAAAAGAAGAATTTCAAACATTTTATGTACAAGAATCTTTTATGTAAAGTGGATGATCATTAATTGTTCTTGTGGAAACTTAATAAAGGATCAATCTGCATGCACAAAACGTGCAATATTTGTTCGTCGAAGGTCACATTCACTCTAAAAATATAAAATATTACAATAAGAGCGTCTCAAATTAAAAAACGACCCAATTTGTAGCAACCCTGAATGTAAATAAGGTCATCAGAGAAAAATAGAAGAACGTTTTTAAAAAATACGTTATATTATATATAAATGATGGATTATAATAGAACGGAGTATATCCAAAGGAATGTATTTGTGTTACAGAAAACGACAAACAAGCTCATGAATCTGGGATTGGGTTACAGTATTGGGCCAGAAGATCAATAACCAAAGGCAGTACTTGAAAGAGAGGCTGGGAAGACGACGACGATGGGCGTCGAGACGTCTGGGCGCCTCTTCGATGAACCGACATAATTTGACAACAAGTTCAACCATAACCACTGAAAAACTACCCTATAATGGATAAATTGATCCTTGTGTGTTGAATGTCTTTTTCAAGTAAAGCTATTTTCCTCTGAATTGAAAGCAAATTCTTTACCATTATACAAATTATTAAATAAACTCGTCATTCTTTTAAGTTCAGAAAATTTTACCTTAAGTTTAGCCAATAGCCATCCCTTATCTAATTATTTATTTTTTATTTAGTAACAGAAAATTCTTTTCAGAAATCAAGTACTTTCAGTCTTGATAAAATTATTTACTGTTTTAGAAACAAAATATAATATTTGATGAAAGATATTGAGTTGCAGAAAAGTAATTTTAGAAGAATATAGTCAGAAACTAGAGACTAGAGTCAGCTGCACAGATCGATAAGATTCTCTCACTGTCGACTGTAAGATAATCCAAACCTGAAGCAAAGCATTGGATTGCGGCCAGAAATTCTATACGACATTGTAGAAAAGATGGCTTCAGAGTGTTACCAGAATGAAAGGGAACTGAGCCCAATCGGTATAGCACTACGAAGGATCCTTGAAAGAGCCATCGAGAAGGAAATCTCAAGTCCTCTGTTTTCATTCGACTTTCATGAAAGCCTTCAGGGTTGAATCCTTTCCTTATGCATTCGATGCAAACATTAAACAAAGAGTCCGAGACTCACTTTTCTTAGAGATTTAAAGGATGAAAAACTTCTTTTAAATATTTCTTCTTTGAAGTTCCAATAATACTTAAAGAGCATCTACAACATCGATAAGCCACTTAATGATTTCCGTCGTAATCTTTTAATAAAATAAAATTCTGATTCTGAACTTAGTTAAAATTTTCAAAAAATAGCAGGGAACAGCGGTTCAGTAGTTCAATTTTAGGGAAGATAGGAGATTTCTTTTTCGAAAAAGGTATTTTCTTTAAAAAAAGGAAAAAATTTTTTTCTTTTAAAAAATATCAAAGCAGCCAATAAATTTTAATAAATACAACACCTTTATAAGAAAACTAAAATTTTATTAACAAATACAATTATATTAGATGTTAAACTTCATTGTCGTTTAACAAGAAAGAGGAAAAAATATATCAGTTAATCTTTTGATGATTTTACCTAAAACAGCAATTAAATCATAAAAATATTATCAGAGGCTCTATAGTATTCCTGAAAAATGATTTTAACGATACGTTCACGAAAGAGTGAAATTATTCCAGACAGATAGAAAATATTCCTGAACAAAAATTTTCTCAGCTGCTCTTATTGTGGACCAGAATTTAGATTTCTAAATTATGAAATTGCCGAATTTTTAAATTTTTAACAAATCGAATTCCCGAAATAAGTTTGCAGCAATTCTCCAGGATTTTGAAAACTCCTAAAAAATCTGAGATTCCTGTCTAGAATCTACTAAAATACTCCACAAATTTCTAGAATTTCAGAAACTTTAAAACTGTCCAGAATTTTCTAAAATTCATCACAAAATCTTCTGGATCTTTCGACAACCCTTTAGAATTTTCTAAAATATTTTAAATTTTCCGTATTCTTGTAGATTCGATAAATCTTCTAAAATCCCTCAAAATCCTCTATAATCTTATAGATTTTTTAGAATATTTGAAAATTTTTTAAAGACTTCCTGATTCTTCCAGAATCTTCTAACATCCTCCAGAATTTTCCAAGACTTTCTAAAATATTCCAAAATCTTGTAAACTCTGATCCAAAGGTTTTCAGAATTTGCTAAAATGTAAAAAAAAACGAAATCTATTATAATTTTCAAAAATATTCTACACTTTTAGAGTTCTAGAAAACCTTTTGAATTTTGCCATAATCTTCTAAACTCTTCTAGTATCTTTCAGATTTTTTTAAGAATCAAAAAGTCTACAGAATTTTCCGAAGATTTTGAAACAGTCTTGAAGATTCTTCAAGATTATGGGAATATTTATAGATTTTAGAGGATTTCTAAATGACTCTGCAGATTTTTGGAATTTTTGGAAGAATTCGAGAAGATTCTGGAACAATCTAATATATTTTGCACTGAATATTCAGGAATTTTGGGATATTCTTTAAGATTTTATAAAATTCTTATAAGAAGATTTTAAAAGATTATGAAAGAATTCAGAAGGAACTAGATGATTGTAGAAAATTTTAGAATAGTCTCGAATATTTTTGGAAATATTTGCAGAGTTCAGACAAGTTTTGAAGATTTAAAAGGATTTGAGAATGTTTCAGGAGCTTTTTTTACATTTTGGAGGATTCTAAAAGATTCTGGAATCATCTAGAAGATTCTAGAAGGTTAGGAAAGAGTTTAGAAAATTATAGAGGATTTCAGAAGATTCTGGATCTGTCTAATATATTTTTTAAAATGTAAATAGATTTTGAACAATTTTTTGATGATTAGGAAGACTTTGAAAGAGCCTGTAAGGTTATGTATCAGTCTGAAATTGAAGAAGATTCTAACAGATTTGGAAAGATTTTTGTAAATTATGGAAGATTTTAGAAGAATGATTCAGATAAGTTCTGAACATTCTGTTAAAATTGTCCAAAATATCCAAGAAGATTCTCAATTCTTCCATAATATTTTAGAATATTCTAGGTTCTAAATAATCTTATAAAATCTTAAAGAATATACCAAATTTTTGTAATATTCTACAAAATATTCTAGTTTTCCAAAATCCTTAAGAATATTCCGAACTCTAAAATTTCCTGAATTCTGCAGAATCGTAAACTCTGAAATCTGCAAAAGACTCTCATAATCTTGAAGAATTTCCTAAGATGATTATAGCAGAATCCACAAGATTCTAAAAGAGTCTCAAATATCTTAGGGAGTGTTTACAGACTTTTACGATTTTTGAGGATTTTAGGAAATTTTGGGAGTCTTGTAGATTTTGACAAATTCTAAAATGCTCTGAAAAAAAACAGAAAAATTTAATCAGTTATGGCAGAGTTTAGAAGATTTGAACATTTGGAAATTATGGAGAAAGTTGAATTATGGAGAAATTATGGAGAAAGCGTTGAAAGATTTATGAGCGCCATAAGTTTTTATTTCTCATAATTTTTGGAAAATTAATCGGAACTTTGAATTAAAGAAAAAGAAAAAAGGAGTAAAATTCATAAATAAAGGGATTTTGGGAATAACAGGGGGAAAAGGGGGAATAGAGGACCGACTGCGATTAACTTCAATTTCAATTTAATTGAATCCCAACAGCAAATGCCAATTACAGGATTGCTAATACACATAGGATAGATTATGGGCAGAAGATATGAAATATGATTAAATCAGTGATTTTCGGAAAATGGGTGTAAAGTTTTATCTTATCTCAAGTGGTGGAGCAAAGTTGGAATTAATGACGAGAAAAATGGTAAAATGCATTTAAGCGTGTTTAATTTAGATCTGGGTCAATGCCAAGGGCAGTGTCCCTTTATGTTTGTTACGGCCCTATAAGTGCAATCGACCAGTCACCCGTGTGAAACAGAAATGAAGTTTCCGTTTGGCAAAGCTTTCGGCCGAGTAAATACTTCGGCATGGGTTCCGGACTTAAGCCTTGACATTTTTCAAAATGTCTGGCTGGATGGATTCTTCTGACCTAAATCTATTCAAACACCGCCAAAGAAGTTTAGCAACACCAGCAGCTTTAACAAGACACAACGTTCAATATCATCATCACTTCAGTTTTGGGACGACTGAAAAATCCCGACAAAGCAAATTCCCGATAGTGCAAAATTACCGAAAAATAAAATTCCAAACATTATAAAATCGCCGACAATTTAAAATTCTCGACACTCGAAAATTGTCGACACTGTAGAAAATTTCCGACAGTTTATAATTTTCCAGAAATTGAAAATTATACCGACACTGGAAAATTCCCAATATTGTAAAATCACCCACGCTGTAAAATTCGCGGCTCTAGAAAATTTCCGTCATTGGGAATTTGCCGAAAAAAATTGAAAATTGTTTTAATAATTAAATAAATAAATAATTTGAATAATAATTTAATTTCAAATATTTTAAAACTACAGGATAACTTTAATAAATTTATTTATTAAATTATTATTCAAATTATTTATTAAAACAATTTTTTAATTTTTTTCGGCAATTTTCCAATGTTGGGAATTTTCTAGGGTCGGGAATTTCACACCGTCGGTAATTTTACAACATCGGCAATTTTCTTTCGGGAATTTTCCAGTATCAGTAATTTTCAATTTCGGGAAAATTATAAACTGTCAAGAATTTTTTAATGACGGCAATTCTCCAGTGTCGGAATTTTATTTTTCAGGAGTTTTCAGTCGTCCCCTTTGTGGAATTTTTAAAGGGCTCTTAATCGAAATATGTACTATTTACAATCAAAATTTTTTTATTTTAATCTTCTTTCTTAGTAATAGTAATAATAATTTCTAATAAATCTGACGCTGCTATTCAGTAAATTATAAATTCTTTTTCAAATCTAAAATTTGATTTGGAAGTAATTGGTGCGTTGAATGGTTGCGAATTAATTTAATTCGAAGGACCCAAGTACTCTTTAAGTTGCAACTATACTTGAAACGTGTTTCTAGCAACGAGAAGAGCTCATTAGAGGAATAGTCTGGATACCCTTTGAGTCCTTGATCCGCGCTTTAATTAAATAGAATAAAGGGGAGGGATTCTATGCTTTACCTGCAGATAAACTCATTGAGGAGTGCTGGAACAAGGGTTTGAAGTTACGGAAGGTGTTGTGGACGAATGATGGCAAAGATCTCGCCTCTAATCCCTATTTTCAGCAAAGTGTCCTTAATTGTACGCCTATCTTAACATTCAAACGACCTGATTCAATTGAATCCTGATTTTCGTTAATTTTATTCTTCTCTACCTTGTTTTATTGTCTTTATATTTTCACCATTATATTACACTTAGTGTTTAATGTTTCATGTTTAATTGCTCAAAAGTAAACAGTAACCTCTATTATCACATGCTTTCATCCACACACTTTTCAATTATTATTTGTTTCATGATTTTTCTCTCATTATTTTATTGCACTTATTATTACTGCCTTGAAATGTGTTTTACTGGAAAAACTGAAATGTTCATTGCAGTAAGGTATGAACAAATAATAAAATTAAAATGTGTTAGAAGCTTTTATGTAAGTCCTTTTCTCGGATATTTTAAAAAATTTGTTTATGAAAGAAAGTGTGGAAAATGACTGGGACTCCAACTGTCAACTTTTTGGCAATCACTCATAATAAATTAATTGAAAATTTGTCATAGTTTTATCAATCTTTAATAATGAACTTTTTTTTAATATATCTGTTTCCAAAAGCTCAATATTAAAAATATCTAATTATAAAAACATGTTCAACTTGATATCTTCTTAACTTTTAAACATGCAAACATTTATATTTGCCAAGTTTTTTTAAAAAAGCTTTTATTTTATGGGACACAGACAATAAAAAACTGCAGATTACAAAATCCATAAACTACATATCTGTTCCTAAAAAACTGAGTCGATTTCATTTTGTCAAAAAAAATTTGTTGAAACTAGATTTTTTTATAGGAAAATCTAAGGTGTTATTTTATCAGAGCTTAAGAGTAGAAGAGTATTTTTTGTAGGTATCCACTACAAATTTTTTAAAATTTAAATCTATAAAACAAAGCGTAAACTTGTGAAAAATAAAAATAAAAATTGAATCTTCAGGAAGTTCTTCATTTCAAAAACTTTTCGTTTTAGTTACGAGAGTCATTTAGCACCATTATCAGTAGAAATTGCAATCCTTGAACTTCTTTTTCTCGACAAGGAGCGTCTTCCTTTCAGCTTTTTGGTACTTTTCCGATAGATTTTTACTCCGGCCATTAGCAGAACATTCTCTGAAGGTAGGTTTTTATCGATATGAAGTTTGGGCAAGTCAGACTTTAAAGTTAAGCGTTAAGAACAGCTGTTTCCCTCCCACGGACCGTGTCAAAATATCTTACCGAATGTTGCCCACTGGATGCTGAAGTTGGTAAACGTGTGCTCGAAGCTTTGAAGAAACGAGGTCGAACGTGACGTTCGACACGGTACAATTTTCCCGAAATTAAACGGAACCAGGAGTGCGAGGCAAGCAGAGATAAAATAGACAGGTTGCTAGATTGTAAAAAAGGGAAAAATGCAAAAAAATCAGTTGATTGAGCCGAATGAAAATTTCAGAATTCTCAGTTCTTTGATGCACAGACTTTCTAAGGAAAATGTCTTTCATCAACAAACAGAATTTTTCAAAAGAAGAAAAAAATCTAAATCAATGTCTTTCTTGAATATTAATCAATCTCTTCTCAACTTATTAATGTCTCAGAAATTCTAATTTTACTCATGTCACATTTTTATGAACTAACCCAGAAGAATCTGGATGATTGTAAAAGATTCTAGAACAGTTTGAATATTTTGAAGAAATTTTAGAGGTTTCAGATGATTTTTGAAGATTCTAAAGACTTTCAGGAGTCTTTTGTAGATTTTTGAGGATTCTAAAGTTCAGAAAATCCCAAGGTATCATTTTAATCTGCAGCAAAATGAGAACTCGAAAAACAAAAAAGTGTGACAGTAGAATAAATTATCCACTTCAGATCAAAATAATATTGCTGCGGATTAAAATAATATCCCTTGATTTACTGGGAGAATATTCTGGAAAAGTCTATAAAATTCTAGAAGGTAATGGAAGATTTCAGAAGAATATAGATGATTGATTCGAGAAATATATAGAAAAGATTTGAGAAAATTTCGGGACTTTTGTAGATTTTGAAGGATTCTAAAAGAAAAGATTTTAGAGAATACTCTGGAAACGTTGAGAATATTCTAAAAGGTAATGCAAGTTTTCAGAAGAATATTGATGATTGAACAGTCTATAATATTTTAGAAAGTTAAAATGAACTTTGAAAAACTTTTTGAAGATTTTAAAAAGACTGAATGAGTCTGGGAAATTTTTTATCAGTCTGGAATTATAGAGAATTCTACTAGATTTGGAAGAATTTATTTTAATTTTCAAAAATATTCTACCCTGTATCAAAATCTTTTAGAACCCTCAAAAATCTTCGGAATTCTGCTATAAACTTCTTAAAACTTCTAGTCTCTTCCAGATTTTTCTTTTTAAGACTTTGAAAACATCTACAGAATTTTAGGAAGATTTTGAAAACGGTCTGGAAAATTCTTCAAGATTATGGGAATCTTTTATAGATTTTAGAGGATTGTAAGTGATTCTGGAATTCTGAATTTTAGAATATTCTTAAGGATTCTAAAAGATTGTAGAACAGTCTTTCGCAGAAAACTAAAGAATTTTAAGATATTCATTAAAATTTTATAAAATTATTATAGGGGAACTCAGAAGATTCTAAAAGATTATAGAAGAATCTAGATAATTGCAGAAGATTCTGGAACAGTCTCCAATATTTTGGAGATTTTTAGAGATTTCAGATCAATTTTGAAGATTCTACAAAATTTGAGAAAATTTCGGGAGTCTTTTATAAATTTTGGAGGATTCTGACAGATTCTGGAGAATTATGGAAACGTCCAGAAGATTCTAGAAGGTTATGGATGAGTTTAGAAGATCATAGAAGATTTTAGAAGATTCTGGAATAATTTAGGATACTTTTGAAAATTTAAACAAACACTAAAAAAATGTTTAAAGATTAGCAAGACTATAAGACAGTCTGAAAGATTATGGATCAGTCAGAAATTCTAGAGAATTCTAACAGATTTGAACATTTTTTTGAAAATTATAGAAGATTTGAGAAGAATTTTAAAGATCTTGACAAAGTCTGGAGAATTCTAGAAGACTATGGGATAGTCTACAATTTTGTTAAGAATTTTAACAGATTTTAAATAAGTTTCGAAGGTTTTATAGGATTTTAGGTAATTTTGGGAGTCTCTTGTAGATTTTGGAAGATTTTCGAATTACAAACTTTTAGAATGTGACAATAGGGTGGTCCAAAAGTGCATTGGATATTTTTTTTTCGAATTTTCATGCACATCGCTCAAAATGTGTTCAAATCCAAAAAAAAATAAATTCGTCTTTTTCTTTAAAAACAGATATTTAAAGGTTCCGCAAGCCCCATGAAGTTTAACACCTATTTCCCATAAGAAAAAAATACATTCTTGTAAATTTTATTCAGAATCGTCAATATTAGGTGAATCGAGTTGAAACTTAACATTTCTCTTTACAATTAGTTATAGAATTCAAATTAATAATTACTTTCTAGATATCACCCCCATAAGTAGGTTTTATAGGGTTAAAAAAAACCTCATAAGTGGAAAATTGGGATTTGCGAGATTTTGGCGCTAATTGTGATTTTTTTGCGGTTTTTAAAATATAAATTGTTTCTAATACATAAAATACTATTTTCAACTGATAATAAGATGTTGATATAAATTTTTTAAACAATTTATTATTGTTTTTAGCAATTTTTTCTTACAACAGAATTAGAAAGTCACAGTTTTTTCCAAATTTTTCAACATTTTTTCAACTTGTCAGTTAGAGGGAGGCAATAATCAATTAAAGTTAACAGAAATAATTTTTAAACAATTTATTATTATTTATAACAATATTTATTTTCTACCTTTTGTCCACTTTTCAATTAGTGAGATAATAATTAATGCCAGTTAACAAACATAATTTAGTTTTGTTTTGACTTTTTAGTTATGAACAAATAATAAATGAACAGCAAAAAGAATTATTTTTTAAATAGTGTTCTATTTTTTTTCAAAGTGAACTATTTTTCCTCTTTTGCTAATGTTCTAAAAATATTAATTTAAACAAAAAGGCTATCTTACAGTAGAGATAAAAACAAAGGATAGAATAATTAGGAGTAGGTGGGAGGAGTGGGTCTGTAAATGACTTGAAAAAATTTTGTTTTGAATCAAAACACGAAGTTTATTGCAAAGCGTAAAAAAGAATATGGAATTGCCACATTTTACTATCAGCTCCCCCCCCCTCCTACCCAGGAGAAAACATGTTGTCATCGATGATTATATACAAATATAGAGATCAAAAAGGAATATTGTTATAAATAATGATAAATTGTTGAAACAATTATGTTTGTTAACTTGCATTAATTATTACCTTACTAAAGGACGAAATGTTAAAAATTTCAGAAAAAACCGCAATTATATAGCATTAATAAAGGAGAAGGTAGTTATAAACAATAATATTTTATTTAAACCATTATTTTTACTAAATTGTATTAATTATTACCTCACTATAAGTGAAAATTGGACAAAAAGTTGAAAATTTCAGAAAAAACCGCAACATTCTAGCACTATTCAAAGAGAGTATTATTAAAAATAATAATAAATTGTTTAAACAATTATGTTTGTTAACTTGAATTAATTATTATCTCTCTCTAATTGAAAAGTGGACAAAAGGTAGAAAATTTTAGAAAAAACCGCAACTTTCTAGCATTATTTTAAGAGAATACTGTTATAAATAATACTAAATTGTTTAAACAATTATTTCTGTTAACTTTAATTGATTATTGCCTCGATCTAACTGAAAAGTTGAAAAAAATGTTGAAAAATTGGGAAAAAACTGCGACTTTCTAACTTTATTCTAAGAGAAAATAGCTATAAATAATAATAAATTGATTAAACTCTTTATTTAAACATCTAATTATCAATAGGAAGTAATACTTTATGTATTAGAAACAATGTGAACTAAAAAAAAGCGCAAAAAAATCATAATTATCGTCAAAAACTCGCAAAACCCAATTTTTCACTTATGGAATTTTTTTGGGACCCTATAAAACCTACTTATGGGAGTGATACTTACAAAATAATTATTGATTCGTATTCTATGCCTAATTTGGAAGAGAAATGTGGAGTTTCAACTGGATTCACCTAACATTGATGATTTTGAGTAAAATTTACAAAAACGTATTTTTTTCTTATGAGAAATGCGTGTTAAACTTCATGGGGCTTTTGTAGAGTTGAACAAATTGTGGCGATATGCATGAAAATTCGAAAAAATAATTTGAACCATCCTAATGTGACAAACAGAGTTATATTTCAGCATGACAATAAGCTTCATCGGAGAACGAAATTAAAAACATTATTTCCATTTTCAACGAAAAAAGTGAGAAAAGTGACCAAAATGTTTTAAAAAGTTGAAAAAAAATATTGAAAGAGTTTTTGAATGTAGTAAGTTCCTATTTCTCAGAATTCTTGGAAAATTAATCGGAACTTCGGATTAAAAAAAAAGGAAAGGGAATCAAATTCTCAAATTTAGGGATTTTGAGAAGAATATGGATTTAAAGGGGGAATAGGGGATTGACTGCAATCCCTGCTAATTAACCAATTTAAAAAATTGAACCTTCTGGGAATTAAAAATCCTTAAATTAGATTGACGTTTTTAAATGTAAAATTTCAAGAGGTGGAGTTTTCATCAAAACTTCAAATGCATACGAAGGTAAAATAGTGACAATTTGAGGAAAAGTGTGTGAATTCGTTTTCTGAAATAATTCTACCGTGAAAGTTGAATGAGGATAGTAAAAGCAATGAAGCAAAGCTTACTGAAATGAAAGCAAGGTAAAAGCTGTTCGACATGGTATCAAGGAAGTATGCTGAGTGCGGTTTGGTAAACAAAAATTCGGAGAGAAGTGGCACTGGGTTTTTCTCGTACAGTGCACCCTAACCCTCTCGAGGCCGGAAGCCCAACCCTCAGGCATCGACGATATCACAAACTTGACCTACAAGCGGATTCTATAGATTTTAAACCCAGAGTCATACGTCTTTAAGTATCGATCCACTATAAGAAGATGATGTCTCGTTTCTGGATAGTTCCTTTTTTCAGAATTCCGAATGATTAATGGTATTAAGGGTGAGTGAATTTATTGCCGGACGAATATGGAATGGCTTTTGCGGCCTCCCTTTCTCAAGTTGACGCTATTGAAATTCATAAGACTGCAAGAAAAGTTGATCCCTTCGCTTTCTCATCGTAATAATCGTCATCAGAAAGAAGAAAGGAAATTTCGAACTCGTAATCTTGTAAAAAACAATGGTTGTCAAAAGTGTAATTGACATAAGAGAAGATATTAGATAACGTTAATATATCACACACTCAGAGAAAATTTATTTTCAAGTTAAAAAAATAGTTTTTTAACCTCTTTTTCTTGATTCGATATAAAAATTTGTTTATATTTTTTAAAAAACATTTTTTTGATCAGAAAAAGTTTGTTTGATTCAAACAAAATGTTTTTGATTCAAATAATATTTTTTTGAATCAAAAAAATGTGTTTTTTAACCCTATAGGAATGCAATTATATTTTTGACTTAAACAAATTTTATTTGAACGTAAAAAACTTTTTTCTGCGTGCAAAGTGAAACTATAGCTACACTCAGCACTGAAAGAAATAATTAGTTGGGCCAACTACTTAGTTTGTAAGATGTGGTATTGATATTTTATTAGTTGAGACAATCATTTTATTAGTTGCTAATACTAATTGAATAGTCACTGCAACTAATGAAATTGTTGTGTCAACTAATAAAATAGCAGTACCATATCTTCAAAATATCTTATAAACTAAATAATTGGTCCAACTAGCCATTTTTTCAGTGAGGGAAAACTTATTTTCAAGGTAAAAAAGTCATTTTTAACGTCTTTTTCTTGATTTAATATGAAAATTTGTTTATATTAAAAAAACATTTTTCTGATCAGGGGTTATGTATACTCAAATTAGGGACGGAACAAAAGAATAAATTTCATATCTCGATGCCTCTCAATCTTTTAATAATTATATTGTCATCTCTGTTACATTTATTCTTTTGTTTATTACGTAATTTATGTATGGCTCTTCAGAAAAAAGTTTGGTTGATTCAAACAAAAATATTTTTTGATTCAAATACACTCGTCGGTGAATCGAAAGCCTGTGAATCGAGGACCACCTTCATGGTCGTTCACGCTTCACTGATTCTGTCCCCCACCCCTGAGCGTCCCGCGACGGCCCCATCGCTCGGTCAGTCAGGGCCGCCAGATGTTGTTTACATCACGACTCTCTGCGCATTTACTTTTGTACGTTCAGAGACTATATACACGGTCCTGAAGACTGCTCGCTCAAATAGCATTGCATCGAGGACCGTCTACCCCCGAGCCCGGTCCTCGATTCACCGACGAGTGTAATATTTGTTTGAATCAAACAAATGTTTTTTGACCCCATAGCAATGCAATAATATTTTTGAGAGACAAAAATTTTGTTTGAATGTAAAAAACTTTTTCCTGAATGTAATAACAATGAGAATTTAATAATTTACTTGTTTTATCAATTTTCCTTTCGTTTTTGAAGATGGCTGAAAAGTTAGGTTGTAAAATAACTGTAACATAATACTGAAAAACGAGCCTAAAAAAATGTTTTCAGTCATGAAAAAATACTGATCTATTCAATATTAGAAATATCATTTTGGAAATGACAGTGGATTCTAGAAATTAATTTCTTGAAAAGTAACAAGGTTATTGTGATATTCTTGTCTCTAATGGGCCGAAAAGTGAATTTTTCTAATTTCTAATTTCTAATTTAGAAAATTTATAATTTGTGAGTAACCGTTTTATGTGAAATTTGGGGACTTCATTTTTCAGATTATGAGGTGATTTATACTGTTTTTAACTCTATTAAATATTAACTGACTTCAATGTTACCTCTATTTATTTAAGTTTAATCCATACTTTTTACTTTTTTAAATGTCCAAAAATGCTTAAAAATTATGACTTTCAGAAATACGAAAATATGTGAATAAAACGTAATGATAAATAGGTGAATTTTAATATAAAAAGAACAACTTTTGATGGGCTAAAAGTTCGTACGTTTATTTCGACGTTATTGTCGACGTTCAATGTCGAAGGAAAAAGTAGTGATTAATCCGTGTGGTCGCCGAGTTTGGTCGAGTTCTTCGATATTTGTGACTATTTGGGGTGGGGCAGAGAACAAAAAAGTGGTCTGTAACCAAGCACGAAGCATTCAGTGCAAGAAAAGTAGAAACAGAAGGACAAAAAGACTAGCATGATGATAGGAAATGAAAGTATTTACCCGTAGATTGATTCTTTTTCTTCAGAAAAACATTACATTTTGTTATATCAACATTTATCATGCAAAAACAATCTATAAAACATCTATAAAACAATCTATAAAAACAATTCTATGAAATAAAAAACTAGAAAAATTACACTATAAAATTATTGTTCAAAATAAAAATATAATATTCATGATCTAAATAATAATCAAAATTCTGAAGTTATGTCAATTTTTATTAGCAGAAATTAATAGTAAACTTATTATGTCTTTATGTTCCATAAGGTAAAAGTTAATTTCATCCTACAGTTCAAGGGAAATACAAATAGAGTGAAGGCTGGAATATTGGTTTTTATAAATAAAAGTGATCGCTTTCAATATTTTTAGTTAAAGGTTGAGTCTGTGAATATTTCCTGATTAAATTATCTACATTTCGGAGTAATTTCAGAAATCATTTTTTGCCATAAAATTTTACGGATTAGTTATTAAATGCGTTCAGAGGATTATTATCCGCATAAAAGTAAAACATTATTTTATTGTAAGTTAATAATAATGGGTATATCGCATGCCATTGTCTATAATTCTGTTGCTTGAATCAATTCCGCCTTTATAATTTTTAGAATTGAAATTTCTCATGGAAATATGTAGCATTTCTCCCCATTCCACTAAAATTTCATCTAGCAACAAAACTAATTAATTTATTTCTTTCGATGAGTTTCTCTTATAATATATATTTTTAAATTGCTCAGAGCATAGAACGACCGTAATTATTCAACGGAATCGACTACGCTTTAATTAAATACGCGCTAACGAGTATCAGCCAATGCAGTCGCAACGAACCAATAACATAAAAATTTACGTAATTATTTATTTCAAATACCGATATTCCATACTTTTGAATTAAAAATTTGCCAATTATTCAATCCATTAAAAGTTAAATATTTCTAAGTCAGTTTTTATTATTTTTATCAGGAAGTTTATGATAAAAACAATACTTAATAAAATATGAATCATAAATAATAAAAAATAAATAAAAGCATCTACATTTTCTATTTTACGAAGAAAGCCTTCTGATTAGAAGAATTATACACAAAAGAATTGGAAAGGAGGGGTGTCAATAAGGCCGTTTTTTGGACCCGAACCGATCTGCTTGATACTGCGTGACACTAATGTTCTTAGTGTGCCTCATAACTCTGTGAAACAGTTTTTTGAAAGAGTTAATAAATCTCAAGATAATCGTCACTTTAGATTAAAGATTTACATGGGAATTCACGTACTTGACCAGAGTCCCTTGT
>JBAGKK010498802.1:0-14998 GCA_037177015.1 Euceroptres primus | reverse complement strand
TTTTCTAGAACAGAAGTTATCTGTACAGAATTCGTGTAATCTTTACCAAACCGACGATTTCCATTTTTCTCCGTGTACCTAATTACTTAGGTTATCAAGAAATTACAAGAACACTTCGGCATTTGAATTTGTATTTAAACATTTTGAATTTGTATTAGGGGTGTGCTAAATCTCGCGAGCCATAAAGAGCTCGAACGGCTCGCGAGCTTGTGGGACTCACAAAACTTAGACAGTGTTACACAACTCGATTTTTTACCGACGAGTTTTTTTCAACTCGCGAGCTCCTTTTGGCCTGCGAGCCGGCTCGAAGGCGAGGCTCGGCTCGGCTCGTGCTGAAAAAGCTCGGCTCGCATGAACCGAGCTTTTGCACACCCCAAATTTGTATTTAAAGTTAAATAATTTGAATAATATATAATTTAATAAATGAGTTAATAATAAATGAATAGTTTGAATCCGTATTTAAAGTTAAGAATTTGTTGTCAATTGTTGAAAAAATTAAATCTTTTGTTGGTGGATTTATATTTTTATTGGTGGATTTGCGATTTCATTTTCTGGTCAAGCGAATCGCGTTTGAGACATCGAGTTTCTCTCACGGTATGTTTCGCGAACAACCCCTTGGGGAGCAATAGTGCCAACCCGTATTTACCGAGAGCGACGCATGGAAACCGCAGGAAACTCCGTCTACGCTTGCAGATTGTAAAAGTTGTAGGTGAATTTTATTCACGACTGGAGGAAGCTGTAATGTTGATTTCCGATCTGCTGCGAACATCTTGGATAGAAATCGAAGACGTGCTTTCCTGAAATTCAGAGTTTCCTCTTTTATATTCCTGTCCTTCTACACTTTATTACATTATTCTATTTTATATCGTCATCACAATGCTTTCAGACCATTTGAACTTTAATGCCAAATGTGAAATTATTTCTTGATGGAAATTTAAAATACTCAAATGAAAAACAATTGAAATGTACCATTAAATGAAAAGTAAAAGGTATACACAATGTGGAAGATAAGAAAGTACTGGAGACTAAGGAAACAATCGAAAATGTTAATTTTGAAGATTTGAATTTCGCGCCGGTAATTTTGGAGGGAAATTTGAAATTAAAAGTCTGAATTCTATTTTTTTTCGTTGTATTAAAGTTATTCCTCCCATATGAACAAAACAAAAGTAGTTTGCGACATTGCTCTGAGCATAAGTCGGCGTCAGTTGCCTCATACATATAGATAACTTTTTTAGTGTCCTCTTGACACTTTCTGCTCTGGATATTCGCAAGCTATTGAATATGCCGCTATTCAGAAAAGACTGACGTTTCTTTAAAAGTGATTTTTAAAATATTTTCCTAATTAACGAATACATTTTAGGATATTTCGATTTAAAAGTAGCAGTTCGTCTGACCAAAACGACTCGTACTACTTAATTTAACTTACTCTAGTTTCTTTCAATAAAATTCCTAACTAATGGTTTTTCTTATTACCTTGAAATGAGGAAATACCATATTTCAAGTTGAATTTTCGTAATTGTTGCGATCCTGGAATTTATGTTTTTTCCAAAGGAATGTATTATAACATTACATTATATAACTACATATAACTATAAATAACTACATATAAATAACTACATATAACTATATATAACTACATTATAAAGAATAAATTCAATCATTAATTATTTTAATGATAAACTCTGAAAATATTTTAAGCCCTCGAAGTCTTGCTTGTCACTTCGCTTAATCTTACTCTTGGAAGTGTAAGCCGATTGTCAAAACTGTTTCCAAGGTTTATACTACCTTTCTAGGATTAATATTTGCCGAGAGCCTGGTAACGTTCTTTCGCGTAAAACTGTAAGAAATTACCTCGTCGCAAGCTTGGCTGTTATTTCACCTTTTTTTCTCTCTCTTTTATTTTATCTTTTTTCTTAATCTGCTAAGCACGAAAAACGAATTATATGCCGCTTTATGAGATTTCTCGAAGTAATCTTCTGGCGGTTTTCCTATGAAGAAGTAATAATACTCAAAAGAGCACAAGAGAAAATTATTTACCTACTTAACATCTAGGTATATTTTATCCGATAACAAGTTTAAAAG
This sequence comes from Euceroptres primus, assembly GCA_037177015.1. Lineage (NCBI taxonomy): Eukaryota > Metazoa > Arthropoda > Insecta > Hymenoptera > Figitidae > Euceroptres > Euceroptres primus. The sequence continues at coordinate 12,916 of JBAGKK010498802.1, read as the reverse complement.
TCCAGAAATATTATAAATGGAATAATTTTAATGCACAAAGAGTGGAATATGCAGGAATATGTAATTATGCACTCTATAAACGTCCTTGTTCAGTAATTACGTACAATTTTATGAGCCTTACTGAAAGAACAATATCCGGGTTTATTGAAGAAACAGAGACTGAGTTACGAGCTGCTAAAGTCGTTTATTACCAGTAAAGACAGAATAATAAGAATGCGGAAAATAATTATATTTCAGAAGTTTAGAAAAATTAGTCTTTACTTTTTATTAGTGCATACAAGGACTAATACCTACTACCTCAACAGGTTTTATTTTAATTAAGGAAATATTTTAGTGCATAAAACATATTTATATTTTGCATGTGTACATAATTCAAGCACCTCTAAAACTAGAATTATGTCATTTCATTGCTTATTTATACTCCTGGCTGCGTGTGTCACTAATTAATTTTGGTTACATAAACCTAGAAAGCTTTCACGCCCGTCTGCTATGAATTATGAATTCAAATCCAATTAATTTATGCACTTATGCCCAGTAAAAACATTGAAAAGTTTACTGTAGTTTTATATATATATATATAAATTATTTTAAAAAAGTAATATATAAATAAATAAAATTAAAATCAATTCGACTTGTCACAATAAAAGTCATAGTACTTTGCTTAGAATTTTCATAGGCATATTACTTAAATATTTGTAGGCATATTTATTAAACTTTCCATGGTGTTATTTTAAAGACCAACAAAAAAAGTTTTGTAATTTTGATAGTATTTTAAATCATTATTTGATGCAAGATTCATTTTCCCGAGTAGAACATTAATTAATGAGGATAAATTGGTTTCGAATCGGTATCTTGAACAGAATATTGGAAACGATTATAGAGGTAAATCTGTAATTAAACTGCGGTATCAGACGGCTAATTACAAGTCGATAGGCATCGCGATAATGTCACATAAACAGATACCTGTGCAGTATAGACGTAACTCGCATCGCTGATCACCACTAATAGTTTGCAATGTCGATTCGGTTGCCTGCAAACACTCCCGAGGCGATATTCGCCCTTTCAGGTGCACGAGAACATTCTTGATTAAGATTCTCAGATCTGAAGGTTGTGTACTCTAACCGGGCCCCTTGCTCATTTGATAGAGGAAAAACAATGTCGGGTTGATTGATAAACCAAACCAATAATTCACAATGTGGTTTGTAAATATTGTCATGAATATATTGACTTGAATAATCAAATTTCACTGAAAATTAGAGAGAAGTTTCTTATTTAAAAATATATTACAAATTATTACAATTAATTTGTATAGGTACATACTAAAATATCTAATTTTTAAATAGTTAAAGATTCTTAATATTTCCTACAAAATTTCAATGTAAGTCGAAATATTCAAGTAATTTTAAGGATGTTCTTCCCGTACAGCCAAACTCAAAATTAATGAATCTTTATCGTGAATTAAAAAATCAACAAAAAAGAATCTTTCGTTAATTCCAATGAATTTTATAAAAAAACTAAAGCGTTTTACATAAAAAAATTCTGTCATATTAGACAAAAGTCGTAATTTTCATTCAATTTCAGTTTTCAACAACAGTTTTATTTGGAACATTTTTATTAAAATTTGTAATTTGATACATTGCTTAATTTGAAAGATCATTAACAGCATAATTTCTAAATAAAATAATTTGAATAAACACGTACTGAATAGAACTGTAAAGGATCTTTTAAAGAACAAAATGACCTGTTGAGAATTGAAATTGAATAAAAATTGGTCTGATTGAAGGAAAAATTTCAAATATATAAATAACTAATTTTAAGTGAACAATTATGACCCAGACTATTGTTTTCTAAAGTACCCTTGGTTTCTTTCTCAAAATTCATTACAAATAATTTCGGGTTTATTTTCCTTGATTTTATAAATCAACATAAATATTTGATTAATTTTAAGGTATAAATGGGATTTTCTGTATGGAAATTGTAATACGGATCTTATGGGTTCCAGATTATTTTTCTCTATTATTATTAGGGCCCCCATTCGGAAAACCGAGAAAACTAATAGGGACCGCGTCAGTCTGGTTTCGCAAAATTACTAGGCACCCTAAAATAGCATTCTGACGAGAGCGAGACCCCAAAAAAGTGCCCTTGTTAATGCTCAATTATTATGCATTTTCTATGGGCCCCTTTGGTGGCCCATTCATGGGCCGAGCCACTATACCATAAAAATGAACGAATTAAGGACGCTACATTTGAATAACACGGAGATACATGTGTAGGCCACGTTAGGCCCTGATGAAAAAATTTCTCTAATTTTCTGTAAGGGCCACAACAAGAAAACTTACAAGCCCTTATAGGAGCCTCATTTTCAATAGGGATTATTGGGGCAATTTTCACACGGATTAAAAAATATGTTGATAGATTTTTATAATTTTTTATTATAAGTTGACTGGTTAAACAATTTTAAAAACTAATTAATTTTTTTAAAAAATTAAACCTTCATCGTCAGAGATTGATTGTTATTTAATTTCTTCACAAATAAATCATGTCTGTTTGAACGATGTACGTAGTACAAATAATGTTTTAAAGAGATTGAATAAACCTAAATTTTTTCCACATTTTCTTTAGAAAAACTCAGTCATTTAAGCCATTCAAACGATTTATCTTAGAAGTACTTACCATAAAAGAAACCTATAAAAACCTAAATCCTCTTACTAAATCCGCTTCCTCGACAGACTAATCGTATTAAATATTTGACAAACTAGTTGTGAATTCGATCTCGGGTGTTTATATTTTTATGCTGCTCATTTCATGAGTACACTCAAACCTCCATTTAACTCAGATTTTGAGCATTGCCTTAGTTAAATGGAGGCTATCCTCGAACGCCTCTGAACACAAACAGTCAGGGCCGTACAAACCACTTTCAGTCGGAATAATATGAATTACGTAGGAATAATATGAATTATGTAACTGAATCATGTATGCATGTAAATTTTTTTACCACGAAGGATGAAAATTCTTAAATGACGATGAAAAACTAATGAGAATAGAATTTTCAACGTGTTTTTAAAAATAAATGTAAAAAGCGAATTGATACTGCTCGCTCTGTTGCTACTTGATTGCTATGGTATGGCTTGACGGCCGTTACGTTCCTCTCTACCCTCGGGCCCCTACCCCCAAATGGTGCCGCGCGAAATTCTAGGAATGAGTTAAATGAAGTATGGAGGTTCCACTGTACTTTACTTCTCCATTATGATCAATTCGCAAATATATTTGCTACATTAATTTGTAATTTTTTCATTATTACATCATTATATTATGTTTCATATCATTTTATTATTCATTATCAGAAGTATGTATATAATTGTTTTAGTATTATTAATGGTGAAAATTTTATTAATATTTAATTAAATGTATTATGAACTTTGAATGTGTTTGAATAAGTTTTGAATGTATTATAAATTTTGAATTAATGAATGTATTATAAAGAAATCAGTTCGTGTTGAATCAAGAAATATTTTTTCTAGATGGTTGAACATAGAAAAATTAAAAGTGTAAAAATTATTTTAATAAGATTTTAAATATTTCTTTTTTGTATATTATAACTTGAAAAAGTGCAAATTACAAAAATTATACATAGAACAAATTTCTATTGAAAGAAACGACTGAATTTGGATGAAGTAAAAACTCGACCAATTTCATCAAACACAACAATAATGAAGAAGAAAAGAAGATGAAAATAACTTTGAAATTGGCGACTTTAAATTTTATTTAATTACCTACTTATTGTTCATTTATTGTTGAATCATTTGTGTCAGTTTTAAATTACAAACACTGAAAATAATGGGTTGTTGTACCAACTACTTTAGTAGTTGGGTAAATCACTTTAGTATCTACAAACTTTTATTACTTGTTGTAACTATTAAAATTGTTGTTGCAACAAACTGAATAGTTACGCCAACTAATAAAATGGTTACTTTAAATAATAAAAATTTGTAGACATATGTACTAAAGTAGTCTTCCCACTACTTATTTTTTTCAGTGAAGAAAGGAAAGAAAGGGATTTAGAGGTTGCCTCCATCTTTGTTTCAATTTTTGGTGGGTGTTTGTGTTCAATTTTTTAATGTGAAGTTTCAATTTTTAAAGCAAACATTTCTTATAACTTATTTTATTTTTTGAAAATGGGAATAAATAATTTGCCGTATGTTTTCTCTTTCCTTAATGCTGAGTACGTGCTTCATATGTTTCTCATCCTTATCGCATGGTTTGGATCCATTTTACGGCCATATCAATTTATGTAAGCGTAAACGTTTCATTGCTATTACTGCAGGTTAGGGTTCGCACGTATGACGTAGTGCAGAATTTAGATGCGGGTGTGCGTTCTTGCATACGTGGGTTGTGTACATGAAGGCGTCTAGTGTATAAACAGTAGAATCCGAGAGGAAACTAACAGGGCGGAAGCGGTTAATGTTCCTGAAATGCAGTTTCAAGTGGTAAATTCAGACCGTCCTAGGGAAAATTGGTCGTGCCTCATGAATAAGGGTTTCAAGAAACTCAGCAAGTTGATGATGCTCACTCTCCTTCTATTGAGAAACTAACAAAAAAGAGATTTCTCCAAAACATGAACTCATAAATTTCCATCTTCACATCACAATAATCTAAATGTCTCAATTTACATCGCATCGTAACTTAATAAGTCAAAATTGTTCTAAGTTTAACTTATTCTTACGTTTAACAATATGAAAAATTTGAAAAATTGTTGAAAAGTATTTCCCTTCTTGAGAAACTGATTTCTTATTTTAGCAGAGTTCGAAGACCTTCTAAAGATTTGCATTGTTTACAGAAATAACTAATTTTACTCAATGTCAGGTGCGAAAATATGCGCTGATTAAAAATAGAAAACTCTTGGCATCCTCAATTTTCTAGTGCACGACCTGTGCTGGCGTTGCCTTAGGAAATTATATCCATTAATACTCGATTTTTTCTATTTTTTACGAAAAGGCGTTGGCTGTAAAAAATGATCGTGAAAACAGCTTGAATTGCTTTCGCAGGGAAGTCCGCGAGAATCTGCGGAAAACTCTTTTGCGACCATTAATTTCACCTATAAATCAGACTTTACTACTTGGCCTAACCGAATTTCATTAATACTGTCAAGCTCAAGCTAATTGGTTGAAATAAATTTCTGCCGAATATTTCAATGTGATATTCAATTTGCAATTTAATTTTCCTTTACATTTCCTAGGCAATTACATTTTTCTGCGAAATTTCGTTCGTATGTATTTTATAATTAGGAATATTAAAAGTAGTATTAAAATATTGTCCCTTTAAAAGATTATTATTTAGAATATGATTTTTTAGATGACAAATCAATTTTTGATAAAATGAGTATTTTTTAAATTATTGAATTCAAGGTGGTTTTATTTGATACTTTTCGGGGAGGTTTTATATAAAAATTGATTTTTCTTTCGTGCCTTTATCATGCATCCAATAATGTCATATTTTTCTTATAGTGGATCTTCACTGACCCCCTCTGGGTTGAGTGAACTTGGTACATAATGCATATCTCGTTAGAAAACACCTATCCCAAGCAACACGTGATGAATAAGGAAAAAAGCAGCGCAATAAACTCTGCCTTCGTTGAAAACGTAAATATCCTGCGCCTATCTGCAAAATTCACTTTGCAGTGAATTTTTAAATATCAATATATTTTTCCAAAATTAGTTAAATTTACTTCTGACGAGAAGCAAATAAAAAAACTGTTCTTTTGAAATGTATCTTAATAGTTGTTTTCATTTCATGAACACTGTGTTTCCTCATAAAGATTATTTTTTTTAGCAATTAATAATAGATTAATCGATTCGTCTCATCAAAAGGAATAAATTTGATTCTTATAATATTGCTACATCCATAAAATTGAAAAACTTTTCTCGATATAAAGATTTAAAAAATTTTAATTTTATCTATTTAAAATATAGTTGGTTATAAAAGGTTTTAAATTAGATCAGTCGATTCGTCTCCTCAAAAGGAATAAATTTGATTTATATAATACTGCTGTATTCCAAGAATTGAAAAAACGTTTTACACTCGTCGTTGACATGAGGACCGGTGACTAGAGGACCAGCTTCATGGTCGTTCACGCTTCACTGATTCTGTCTCCCCCCCGAGCGTCCCTTAACCGGCCTACATCGCTCGGGAAGTCAGGGCCGCCAGACGTTGTTTACATCACGACTCTCTGCGCATTTACTTTTGTACGTTCAGAGACTATATACGAGGTCCTGAATGTTGACGTACATAAGATGCTCGCTCGAATAGCATTGCTTAGAGGACCGTCTACCCCCGAGCCCGGTCCTTTAATCAACGACGAGTATACTTATAAACATATAAACGACAAAATTCAAAATTCAAAAAATTTTAGATGAGGAAATTTTTTGTTTGAAGATGATTACAAACATTATATTGATTTTTATCAACTAAATACCACCGCATATTAAAAAAAAGATGTATTGAAAGTTTTTTATTACTTAAAAAACAGCGATCAAAATTATTGAAAATTTCGAATTTTTCAAATTTACTTTTTGTTATATCAAGATATTTAATCAATCAACTTGAATTTTTTTTTGGTAAGAAAGGGTGTATTTCAGTACAAACTTCTAATCTAGAGTAAATTTTCTTGACTATAATCAAAATTGCAAAAAAAAAATAACATCTAAAGCGATTTTTAAGAAAAATATAAAATCGAAAAAAATGCTTCTTATCTGTTCCGGCGCAAAATCTTATAAATTATGGACATTATCTGGGACTATAATTCCTCTAAATTTCATGGTCCTAGCTCAAGTCGTTTGCGAGTTATCATTAAAAAGGCATTGTTGTCACACACACACACACGAACATTTTTTAAAAACCTCATTTTCAGATTCCTGAGGTCGAATTGGTCCGTAAAAAGTCAAAAAATGAGATTTGAAAATTTTCATCGTTACAAAGCTTGCTTTATGAGGAAGCAAATATGAAATCATTTCACTGAAGATTCAAATCATCAAATCTTTTATGAAGGGAGTACATAATCTTTTCGAGCATTCCAGAACGACTCCGTACAATTAATATTAATTAATATTAATTATGTATACTACTCTAACAATAAGTTTCTTTATTATAATCTCCAGAAAGATTAGATATAAATTTTCTATATTATAATATATCCCTATAATTGATTTCGACTGTTGGGTTGTCGTAAATAAACATCAAATCAAATCTTTGAAATCACATTTCTAGGAAATAATTTGTTATTTAGTGCATGAAGCTTTTTTCTGTTCTAAAACAATTCTTTTTCTCTGCATTGTTCATTGTTTGGTCATTTTTCAATTGTTACATTCCCATATAAAATGAGAAAAACTAATATTATACTATATTTGAATAGAGTTCGTGGAGTAATGGACGAGTAAAGCAGCAAAAAATCTTCTTCGCCCTGCGTTTATTCAATTGTTATGATATTTTCTCCCGAAAGTTTATACCTTTTTACGAGGCTTTTCCTCTTTTCGTTCTTTTCATTAATATAGCAGAAAATTTGTTTAGTTGACCCAGGATGTTGTCTTGAGGGCATCAACACAGAATCCTTTGAAACATAAGAAGGGTGATAGTTTGTGTAACACTGAACTAATTATCTTCTTGATTATTTTCAACCCTCTGTGATTCAGACATTTCAGTTTCGCCTCATAAGACTCAGAGAACAGCCTGTGGACACCGACCCATTTAACTAAAGTTACAACCACTTCTTTACTGTCAATAACCACTGAGCAGAAACTTTTACTACCTATTTATCTTCTGCTTGTGGCCAAGAAGTGAGCAAAGGGTACATTTAAATTTCACTTTCAGAAAATATGCTAAAGAAGAAACACACATGTCTTTGGAATTTAACAAAAAGTTCCAATTCTTTTTAATATGTTATACAAACGTAAGTTTTTTCAGAACATGAAAATGATGAGAGACAAATTTAAAATTTAATACAATATTATCATTGTAGCATTTCTGTAACTGTTTAAGTATCTATGGCTTTTTAAATTATTGCTTTTTACTGAGAAGAAGAAGAATCAATTACCATTAAAGCTTAAAAAAAATCAAAATACTTTTTATAGAATTTCCAGTTGGATGTTTTTTATAATTACTTTAGAATTATTTATGGTAGATATTCCTAAAAAATGTACATAGAATTCAAAAGGAGTTTTCAAAGATACATAGTATATCCTCTATAAATTCCAGATAAATTCCATAGTACGTAGTTAAAAAAATAATTTTCTTCACGGGAAAATCTATATAAAATATTCATAATTTTTCTTATAGATGAAAATTATATACAATTCCGAAAATCTTTAGTAATTATAAAGAAATTCCATCAAAAATCTATGGAATTTGTGTTTCTTGAAAAGATAACTCATAGTTTCAAATGTACATCATGTTTTGATATTTTGAAATGAAAGGAAGAGAGTTAGTTAAAAACTAATGGAAATCTGGTTGCCTTTGAGATTAAAAAGTTGGGATTCTGAAGCTTCAAAACAAAGTTGCAGACAATTAACTACAGTCATTAAGCTATCGGGCTTCGTTAAATTAAATGCCTCTATGCAGTGGTGTCTATCGTCGTCCCTTGAGCATTAAGTTTGATCACTCGGAAGAGCTTTCCCGAGTAGCTGTTCACCGACATAGAATTTTTTTATATTGTATGGTCTGCTCAACAATCGCTTGTGTTATATCGTCCATAAAGTTATTGTTGAAAACATCAAAGAAATCTTATTTTCAGCTGTCTGAGTATTATCCTAGATGTTGTCATCTTTTACCGCTAAGTAAAGTCGTAAACAAGTTGAAGTTAAAGCAGCTAATAATTTTTTAAAACTACAATTATCATTTTGAAATCTTAAATTCACAAATGAAAAAAATTAGCCTTATTGATTTTATTATCAAAGATTTTTTAGCAAAATAATTGTCTTTATTTATATAGATTTTAATCACTTTATATGTGTTAATTTTGTATTATGATCTTTTATTGGTTCCAAAAAACATTTAATATAAATTTTATAAATAATTTTAACCCTGATCCATATTAAATTCTACAGTAATTAAATTCCTCTGAATAGAAAATGTTGGGAATGTCAGAGGAAAATTTAAATGTATCTAAAAAAGGGGATTTCATTTTTATAATTAAAATTTAAATAAATGTTTCAATGAGAATTGTACTTCTCGTCAAAATCTCAGTCCTCCCTCCTTGAACAATCATTTAACTATCTTTAAATTCACCGCGAAATGTCTACGGCTGCTGAGAACTCAAGGCTCATAGGATTAATCTCTTTTATTTTATCTATTTTTCTGATTTTATAATCGAGAACTATTCCACTGTATTATCAATTCGGCTAACGATAGAGTTCTGGTTTCGCCGCCAAGGGTACGTGATGATGGTGACAAAGTCACAATGGCGAATGTTGCAAGAGAACTCGTCAGTTCCCAGCCAGCCGTCGCGTCGCGTCGACCCGAGAAACTCACTCTTTTGTGTCGTCCGTACGATTTGCTGCCTATCCTATATTGGTCCAAGCCTAAGAAATTTCGAGAAGGAAGGATGTCTGCCCTCCCGTTTTCCGAGTTTGATGATTTCTGATCATTGGGTGAGATACGCAAGCCAGTCTGTAAGTTCGTTCTACAATGATTTAGTTCGTAACATAAAAGCTTTCAGATGCGTTAAAGTTTGACATTCGGTTTGGTTTAGAGTTTTGAGTCAATATGAATAGTTTAAGAATTTTTTGGTTTGAATCAATTAAAGATGCTGGTGCCATTGAGAATGTAGAAATTTGATGCTTTTAAGTTTGAGTAAATTTCCGCTTAGGGTTAGAATCAATTTTAGGTCGAGAAGAATACGAATCTGCCATTGAAAAATAGACTAGTATCGACAGTTAGCTTCATTTTGAGCCTTTAGTATTAGTTCCGTTATCCGTAGAAATAGAGTTGGCGAAAATTGAATATCAGTTGGGTCTACCATGAGCATTAGACCGATTTCAATCTAGCTGGCTGTTAGGTTAAATGAATTTTGGATAGGTTAAGCTTTTTAATGCGTAATGGTTTCGTATTCCGAATCAAATTTTGATCATGTGAAATAATATGCAATAGTATTTTCTGAGAAATCGTCATCGTCATTGGTTTTCTTTGCGATTATGCGATGTATAGTATATTGCAATTTTGTGTTCAGTTTGCCTTTTGATTATGTAGTATGAAATTGTTTGAGATAATTTAGAGTCGTGAACTTTTGTCAAAGCTTAGCTTTTTCTAAACTTAACTTTCTTGACTTTTCTGTAATAATTTCAACTTATTTTATTGAATAAACTTACCCTATCTTCGATTATATTTTAAATGTAAATGCTTTGTTATTATTTCTAAAATAATGAGGTATCAGTTTTCTCGCCCTTGCGAAATCCCTCTCCGACTTAGCCGAAAGCAAATTAGGTAACTTGAGTCTTGATTCGTTCATCCAGTATTAGAGAAATCTGAGTAACATCACTTCTGATGTCTGGCGTATTTTCCCGCATATTTCTAAAATTTTTCTTTTTGTCAGAACGTTGGGTTGCCAATGATACTTCTGGCCATGCCATCCCACATGATTAGAATTACCATTAAAGAGTAAGTATATCGTATATACAAATAAAAGTAGAATTTTTCTGAAGAAAATAGAAGGTCGTTAAAGGCCAACACTGAAATGGTATCAAGGATAAATAACATTTTTATTACGAAATTCCAATTTTTTTTGCCTGCATTTATTAAAGGTTCATGTATTGCTTCATTGTGATAAGGTATATAATATTTGGGCGACAATAGGATTTTTTTTACTTCAAATACTGAAATGTTTCATGTTCGAAAAGTTATAATAAACCAACGTCTATATTTTTAAAAAAATATTTTAATTATGTACTTTATAAATAACATTATAAATAAAGTGCGTGTGCACTTTTTTTCAAATAGAAATGCTTAATTTATTTTCACAACTTCAATTCCGCAGCGTTATAAAACGCAATTTTTAAGGAACAGAGATTTATGTGGTATGCGGAATATTATTCATATTCATATCAACCTTTATTCAAAATACATTTCATGAGAGAACATAAACACTGCAAAAATATATGTTTGGAATAATTATTTCAAAAATTCTCTGCTTTATCAAGATTCAACGTAATATATTATTAATCATTTTTAAATGAATGTATATTTTTAAAAAATTTTGTGTACTTTTAGTATTTTTAAAATTTTCAAGATGGTTTTGAACGAAAGTAATTGGTTGTTTGGAGGTAAATGGACGTTGGTTGGTTTGCGTCCTTAAAAAAGGATTCAGCTACGAAAATTTCATGGGATAACAACGGATACCGACATTTTCATGGACGATACAGCTCTTTGTTAGCGTCTGCTCTCAGCATAGAGCGATAAAAGTTGCAGCTGAATCGTTGGCATGACTGGCTAAAGTCGTGCTTGGCATAAAAGGGCTTCTTTCGTGGCATCCTTAGCGTCGACAGCTTTTCTCTGTATCGAGAAAGGATTTCTCTTGCAAAAGAAAATCTCAAGAATTTCGAGACTTGGTTTGAAAGAAACTTTTAAGAATTTTCCGCCTCTTGTGCACAATGTCAACGATTTCATTCTCAAATATTCTCAAGCAATTAAGTACTTCATATTTATAACAGTTCGCTCTAGGAAGATTTTTATTATTGCAAATACTGCAAACTATAATTTCTAGTTGGAAATATTTGGAAATATTTTTTGTATTTAGCAAATAACTTTTGCTTCCTTAGAGTTAATTTGAAAGGGTGCCTCATTTTCAGAAGTATCTTAAGTTATCGTATAGCCTCTTGAAAAAAAAGTGTAAAGTGAAGAAGTTCTTTTCAACTCCTTAGCACCACTCGAAAACAACTTTGCTAACTTGAAGTAGATTTAGTTTCTAGCTAGAGAAAATAAAATGATAGGTGTCATATTTTTTATTATTAGCAAATTATCTCTAGTGCCTTAAAGATTTTCAATTTGAGAGGGTAACTCGTCTTCAGAAGTGCCTCAGGTTGTGGCCTCTTCTTCAAAGCCTTTTCCACTCTTTACTAGCAGTCTCTAAAAACTTAACTAATTTGCAAGAAATATAGTTTAAAGAAAGATAATTTGCTAATAATGAAATGTGATTGATCTTTAAAAGAAACTTAATATGACAATAATGTTATGAATACTAATGAAAGATCTATTTCCTAATTTGGTTTGACACGATCTACAATACAATGATACAAATTCCGTTACAATTCAATCAGATTCCAATCTCTTTGAAATTCACTGATCCAACAGAGTGAATTGCATTCCTTAAATGGTAAATAGATGGGTTAAAGAAATTTCCATTACACAATTTATCACTGCATACACTCAATGATCAGTATGTAACATTTATCGCAAAGAATTCTACAAATTGGTTGATATTCCATTAATTGCTTTCAAATGCATGTGATTGAACTTATCTTAGTTGATAAATGTGTAATATAATAGTAATGTTCTAAGCAATTGTCTGTATATCTGTGTATTCATGAAAATATTTTACCATAAGAGATGAAAATTCTTAAATGACGATGAAAAATTAATGAAAAAAAATGTTTAAGGTGTTTTTAAAAATAAATGCAAAAGGCGAATTGATACTGCTCGCTCTGTTGCTGCGGTATTGCTTGAATACCAATCGACGACCGTGCCTCCCTCTCTACCTTCGGACCCGCGCATATACTGAATGCCACCGAACGAAATTCTAGGAATATCTTAAACCGGGATATCTTAAATCGCGATTCGAGTGTAATATGAAAATAAAAATTTTTTTCTGCCCTCCGGCCAGAAAGCGTCAACTTCCCGCTTGCTGCGCTAAACGAAGTTGCCGCTTTCTGGCGTC
>JBAGKK010498781.1:0-15001 GCA_037177015.1 Euceroptres primus | reverse complement strand
CACTAAATAAGCACTAAATTATGGCATAGTGCCCATATCTATATGACAATGTTGTAATTCCAGCTTCCGGGACCTTAGGAATTGGGACATCTACCTTGATATGAGGAACATATATTTACAGCTTTTCATTATTCTCAGGGATTTCAATCGATTCCCTATTCTCCTTTTTTTCCTATTTTCACCCTCAAAACCAACTAACATCCCTTTTTTCGACAATGTAATACCTTTATCCCTTTTTTTATTCAAATTTTTGATCAATTTTCCAAGAATTATAAGAAATAAAAACTTATGGCATTTAAAAACTCTTTCTTCTGAACTCTTCGATATCCGACTAAAATCTTCTAGGATTTTCCAAAATCTTTTAGAATCCTTCAAAATCTACCAAAGACAGTTAAAAGACTCCAAAATCTTCCAAACTTATCAGAAATCTGTAAAATTTCTCAAAAATATTCGAGACTGTTCTAGAATTTTCTAGGTTCTCCGATAATAATCTTATAAATTCTTAAAGAAAGGTATCCTAAAATTCTTTAATTTATTTATGTATTCGAATCTTTAAAACTTATCTGAAATCTGTGTATAAATTCTCCAAAATGTTTTAGGCTTTTCTAGAATCTTCTACAATCATAGTTTATAGCAGAATGAAAAGATTTTTGAAGATTCTAACAGATTTTGAAACAGTGCTAAATATTTAAAAAAATTATAATACAGTTTTGAATATTTTTCACCATTTTAGAAGATCTTAGAAGACTCTGAAGAAGTCGGGATACCGCTGTAAGAGTTTAAAAGATCCTAAAAGATTTTAGAAGAATCAGGAAGTTTCTGAAAGATTCTAAAACATTATAATAAAAAATCTAGATTGTAGAGGATTTAAGAAGATTTAATGAATCTACAAGTGCATAAAGAATTAAAAATATACTATAAGATTCGAAGAGGTTGTCGAAAAGTCCAGAAAATTTCGTTAAGAATTCCAGAAAACTCTAAAGAGTTCCAAAGATTCTGAAAGTTTAGAAATTTCAGTATTTTATTCAATTACAAACTTAATTCGATTTACAAACTTTCACTAATTGATGTAACTATTAAAATTACTATTGCAACAAATTGACTACGAATAAAATAGTTGTTCCAACTAAATAAGTAATAGAGGCATATGTTATAAACCGAAGTAGTTGGCCCAACTAACCTTTTTTTTCAGTGAAGGAATCTAAGATTTTTGAAGATTTTTTAAGATAAAAGGATTGGTCAGTCACCAATCTTAATTTTTTTTGACGCGGAAACAAGAGTCGGAATTAGCCACGGATATAAAAGTATAAGATTTTTTTTTACATTTTAGCATTCTCGAAAAAAGTGGGAGGCAATCGTTTATGGTCTTGACAGGTGTACAATCTACAATAAAAAAGAGAGCAGGTGACTTAATCCGCATGTCCTGCTTAAGAATGGCGCAACTCCAAAGTGATGCTTGCGCTTTCGTAAATGCCGAATCTCGTCAGAGAACGATAACCACTCAGGCGAATAAATAGACAAACTGTGATAGTGTCATGGAACCGTAATTGACTGCATACTCGTATGTCTGGAATGTCTATTGGTTAGATGCGCAAGGTGGCTGAGGTGCCGAATAAATCCAACCTTCCACTAGTGAAATGAGATTAAGGCGCAATAAATTTGGCCTTTTCCAGTGTTGGAGTATCATATAACCAAAAATAGAAGGAGAAATGCCTTACTTTAATAACATATCCTGCTCGCAAACAATGATGCGTGTCAGACTGACACGTTGACCCCTTATAATAGGTTGCGTGCACGCAACTAAACTCACATCCATATGAAAACTAAATGCTCCATTGTACATGAATTACAAACAGCAAACTAGAAAACAAATGATGATCGAGTGCAATTTCTACTACAAATAATCGCTCGGAGTTTTGAACACGAAAAGTTACGTGACGAAAATTTACCTGTGTTTCTGGTAGTGTCATGAAAGCATTAATTTGTCCGAAAAATAAATTGGAATGCGGATATTTTAACTGTCCTTTTATCAGTGAAGAAAATAAAAAAAGAAAGTATAGAAAGTTATAGGATTGGGTTTATGATCGAAATAAATACACCAGATGGGTTTATCAGATAATCACATGCACTGATTGTCAGATATCGAATGTCTCCCTTCATATTTGTAATGCCCCTTGATTAATGTGACAATCCTATGGTGAGAACGGATAGCACTATCGTCAACATTAAAACAGTTTTTCTTTTTATCGCTTATTAGTGACAGTTGAATAAACCAGTTTTCAAATGATGAATCGTGACAAGCATGCATAAAATTTCTGATGTTCACCGAATGATAATATTCTGTGATAATGTGAACATTGTCGATCGACCGATAATGAAAATTGCAGTTAATCACTAAGGAAATAAATGGCTCATGTTCATCATTTTAGTTAAAATATAGATAAAAGTTAAAATATAGTGAACATTTTTTAAATAAAAAGAACTATCTTCGTGAGCAATCAGGATGATTATTATTTTTATCAACCACTCTCGTGACTCATCTAGTTCTTTCAGGAACACAATTAAAGCCAGGAAAACAGGGAAAAGCTATTTTCTTATTAAAGAAAAATCAACAATGAACGAGACAAGACTCAAGAAGGTATAACATTGCATGTATCTTATCTATGACAAGAGCTAATGTAACGAAATAATGAATCAGCTGATTATCTACCGTTGCCGGTCATGCCTAACAGTCTTCTGCATTATCCTAATTTCTTGGGCTTCCAAGAACACAAGATAACAAAGGACAAGAGAATATCCATAAAACTTTAAAATAGCAAATACGTACCTTAACGATCAGACATCGAACACTAAAAGATCTTTAACCACGAAACGGTTGTTTTAATGGAAATCATGTACTGAATCTACAGCTACTGTAAAGAAAAAATTTAAGTAACTTTTGCTTTCTGAACATCTTCAAATAAACAGCTTCTGATTTGTATTACCAGTAAAATAATGTAGGAAATTTAAAGAATTTTTATTACTGTTCCAAAAACCGGTATTGAAAGTTTAAATTACCCACATTATGAACTCTCTCAAACAAGTTACAATTTCTTCGAAATGAGCGAAAGTAGTAAAATAAAATTACGCCTTAAGAGTGCAGAACATTATTATATCTGTAATAAGAAGTGCACCTGCAATGCGACAATGTGGTACAAAACTAATTAATTTTCGGAAACAAATAACTGTAGTTTGGTAAAATCAACACCAATAAAAAAAGGGAAAAGAAATTCGGGTTATTTCCGAGTCGCGTTAATTTATGCATGAAATAAGAAGACATGACAGATGGCACTTGGAGATGCGTGCCAACATCTTGGTTTAATCATGGCCAGTATAAATCTGGTTATTCCTGTAAGATGCTAGAAGAGAATTACCCAGTCACGCATATCCTGGGTGGTCTGTTCAAGCGATTTTTCTTAAGGAATTGACTTCGGTACTTTTAGGAGTTTATACCGGTTTCAGAGACGAGAACATTCAGCAACAAAGAAAAAAAAATGAAAGGCTATTGCGAATTTCTTAGCGCCGGAGTTCTACGTTCATACTGAAAACCTTTTTGACTTTAACATATCCTGTAATTTCAATCTTTTGTGTTTCCTTGGTTAGTGAACAGGCAAATTTTGTAATATATGACCAAAACCATACGAATGAGACTTGCGCAAGTGTCTATACATCCTGTTTCTGCCTTTAGAAAGAGTTAATTTTTTAAAAAGATTGCCAATTTTTGTAGTTTTTTTCGAAAATACAGTTTTCTAATTTAATAAAATAATTAGTATTTTATTAAACCCTTCAAAGACTTTTATTTATATAAAATAGCAGATAAAAAAAATTTGCGCTTTAAATTCCCTATACCTTTTTCAGTCACAGTAAACCCTGAGGTACAATTTTGATCTCCGATTGGATTGTTTAAAGTTACACCGCTTTAATCCATCGGTTCTTAAAAAAATTCACATTCGATCAATTTCAACTGACAGTTGACGCGAACCAACGTGAAGTTGTGCATTGGAGGATTTTTTCATCTAACATTAATCTCGAAATAATCGGCAGCATTTTTTATACCTTATAATTTACTGTGGTATTATTATATATGTCATATTTCACAAATTCTAAATTAAAATAAATTTATCAAGAACTTCTTGTAGCAGGAATACGTTTTGAAAATGTAGACTTGGATGGTTTGAAAATCATATTTAAAATTTGGAGCTTCTAACTTTAAGAGTATAAAAAAGATCCAACTTTGAAACTTTAATACTTTGAAGAGTCGTCGTCTTATTGAAGTTTGAGATTTCCATTAATTTGGTAGTAAAAAGGTTAACTTCGTTCATTTGAACTTCCGAAACTTCGAGTTCATTTTAATTTACTGAAAGCGTTTCAAAGTTAGATTTCAATTTTGAAACTTTAAGAATTTAAAACATTACATTGTAAATTGTAAAAAGCGAAAAAACTCGATAAAGTCTGAATTTTAGAGCTTCAGAATTCAAGACTATTCAGATCCGAATTGGAAAATAATATTTGGGAATCATGGAATATATAAAACGTTGAAAGCTTCAGGGAATTTGTTCAAATTAAAGGAAAATATACAATATGAAAGTATTAAGGAAGTTTCCGTAAAACTAGCACATAACACAGGATGAGCCGAGGCTAGTATTACGGAATTTTCCGTAACACTAGCCTGTGTCCCCTTTGCGTTGTATGCTAGTTGTACGGAAATTTTCGTAACAATATCCCCGGCCAATATAAAAACCTTCGAACTTTAGAATAGAATTTAATAGTAATGTTGTTAGATAATAAAAAATTAAACTCTCGTCTGTACCAAAATATTCTTTATTAACATTTAGACACCAGCACTGTAATCCTCATCAAAATGATAATTTCAATCTAAATAAAACTAAAATAACATCTTTAATTTTCGATAATAAATTAAAATTGAACAACTTTCTTTGCAACTTAGCCTTAACCTTTTCTCTCCATATAAATATTTTAACTTATACTTACGTGGTAAATCTGTTGATATTCTAATAAAAATATTAAAACAATGCTTCCCAAGCAATAAATTTTACATTCTCGAAGAATTTTTAATTTACAAGTCAATAGATTAATTATTAATACAATCAAATGGAAAAACAGGTATCGAGCATCAATGAGCTACGTAAACCTGACAGCACCACGTCATCAAATCATGATATCTCCTATTTCATAATTGTGGGCTCATTTAGGGCTCATTTAATGCCCGCATCAATAGCTATTTGTACCAAAATTTTGGTACAAGTAGTTCGAAGATATTTGCATCGAAATTTTTGTGCACGAAAATACTTCCTATTATTTTTTTCAAATAACCCTTTCAGGTTTGATTCTTTGATGATGAGAAAAACTATTTTTTTGCGTTTAATAACTAATTCAGGAACTAAAGATGTAAACATAGTCAACTTTAGAAAAATCGAGCCTTTTTAACAATTGATGAAAAATCACAACAAATTTACTAGGACCAAAAGGTCCCGCTGGAGCTAAAAAAGGGATAAATTAATGCAGTTTTTAACAAGATTTGAAATTATTATTTTAATTTGTAGCAGAAGCTGCGTTGAAGAGAAATGAGAAAAAATAATTCGTTCATTTGAAGGTTCGAAACTTGAAGTACATGGTATCGAAACGTTAATAAAGGATAATTATAAATTAGAGAGAGAGAGACTAATTTTTTATTTGAAATTTTTCACCTGGGCGTCAAATTGATATTAAATAAGTAGTTCTACACAGTAAAAAAGAATACTTAGCCCCTTAAGGTTAAGGCCCGCATCCAGAATCCGTTGACTCAAAATAATTATGGATGAATACGGTCATTTTTGGAGCGATTTTTGCAATAAAATTTGTTTTCAACTTTTTTTAATTTTCTCGGCTTCCATTGAGTGTAAGATAATTTATAGACCCCTTACGAGATGTGGAATAGTCTACTTTAATCTAATCCACATATTTATTTTGCAGAATTTTAAGTTTATCACATAAAAATTCCAGAAAATCGAAAAAAGAGTGAATGTGTCGTATATGGCACAATGGGCACTAAAGGGTTAGAATTGTTACACCTTAAAATGGTTTGGATTAAATTTGTCAGTAAAATTTGTCTTCATTAATCCAATATTGATTCAAATTTATTACTACACGTTACCTGAATTTTTTAATTGAGTCTTAAATTCAGTGTACCTGAAGTTTTGAACGTTCAAATGAACGAATTTTTTTTTACTCTTTATCTTGAAATAAGTTAGGATTTGTGGTCTTAGGTCTTATTGAAGTTATTTTAAATAAGAGAACTCAAATATTAAACGCCAATGCATTTCATCTTGGAACCAAGACCTCATCAGGGCAAATAACTCCTAAATACAAAATAATAAATTTGGCAAATATACCAAATAACTCTTAAAATTTATCTTGAAATATTGTTCCAATCACAAATAAAAAGAAGGCCCATGAGCTTCTTATTTCATTACATTATTCGCTTCGCTAATAAACCAATATTGTAGAACAAATATGATTTTAAAAAGATATCAAATAAAAATTTCGTTCATTTGAACGTTCAGAACTTCAAGCACATTTAAATTCAGACAAGTTTAACTCAAAATCAGATGAATTTTTCTTAAATCCAGACAAATTTTACTGAATTGAATCCAAGCTTTTTTAAGATGTCACAATTTTATTCTCTTTTATTGTGAAGGCGAAATCCTCTTCTTGGAAATTAACAAATTTTGAATGACGAGATCTCGAAGTATCAAATTGTTGGAAGCAAGGTGAATAAAGTCAGAAAATGTTGATTGCACAAAAATTAAAAGTTTATGAATTATTGAAGAATTTGAGAGTAATATAGATTAACAATAAATTATTACACAGGCCGACAAAATTTGTACCCAAAGACTGGACTAGGTGACCTCGAAGGATTTAGATGACCTAAAAACGAATCCGTTGTCAAAATTTTTCCTATACATATGTCAGGATTTCAAGATATCCTAACCTAAAAATGAAAAAATGACCATTTTCAGCCATATTTGAAACGATATAACACAAGCAGCGATTTTTTCTTCTGAAAACTGCTTATGCCATGATTTAGTACTCCTTTTTAACTTTCATTTTCACTTTGGATCATACCGAAACGATTTTTTTTCTCCGAGATATGGCACATTAACCATTTGAACTAAGATTTGCAAAACTCAAGTCTTGTACAAAAACAAGTATTTCTTCAAATTTTGGTCCGCCATATAGAATTTTGCAAATCTGAGCCATATTTTGGAGAACAAAAATCGGTTCCGTATTTTCCAAAGTGGAAATGAAAGGTAAAAAGAAGTACGAAACCATGGTGTAAGCAGTTGAAAGAAACAAATAGCTGCTTGTGTTATATTGTTTCAAATACGGCTGAAAATGGTCATTTTTTCACTTTTAGGTTAGGATATTTCGAAATTCTGACGTATAGGAAAAATTTGGACAACGGATTCGTTTTTAGGACATCAAAATCCTTCGGGGTCTCCTATTCCTGTTTTTGGGTACAAAAAAAGTTAATTTTTGTCCGCCTGTGTTATCTGTTCCCTACACAAGTATTGCCAGAAAAATTCCAAACAAGTTAAACTCACCGGTGTTGTATACGGCTGGTGAGCAAGCATGATCCCATCCTTCCGGAGTTTATCCTGTAGTAACATCCTAAGCTGCATTCTCGGTATCCTGACGAGCTCAGCTTTTCCTTCCTCATATTCATCAGCGAATTTTGTCAGTTCTTGACCACCACTGGAGGAACTCGCTGTCGGAGATGCCCTCTGAATGTCCTTATCACTCGCGGGCCTCTCCGAGGACGTCCTAGAAGACTTGGAACTGACATTGTCACAGAGACAATCATTTGTCTCCTCGAGAGTGAAATAAACGCTTGCGGCTCCTTCTTCTCTCAAGGTCTTTACAGAATGAAGAAGGCGAGCCCTGTGGGCTTGATTAAAGACGCCGATCGCGTCCAAATCGGGATCGCCGATCTGCTTGCAGATCTCAAGGTCGTCATAACCATTGTCGATGAAAGACTCGGAGTACTGACCAAGATGAAGTGACCGCAGCCACTCGACAACAATGTTGCTCGCAATAGTCATCTTGGTCCTTTTTATCTCTCTCGTTTTCTCACCTGCGTTTTTATTCGATGCCACTTTGCACAATTTGCTTCAAAAAACGCGACATCACTTATCACGTTCTTATTCTAAGAATAACTCCGTGAAAGTATATCAAGCTAACCGGCTGGCAGAACACATACGTCACACGGTCACGATCCTTGAGAGCAGTTTCAAAGATCCTACCAGATCCACCTCCTCGTTCTGTTCTCCGATCGACGAGCAGCGAGACAAGTTCTCAGCTGAGCGCAGTCGTTGCCCACTCGACCTTGAAAGTTAGTCTACTCTTTTTCCTGGAACAGACCCCGTCGGCCCTTCATTTCCTTCGCTTTACACTTTTTCTATATCAAACTAGACTTTTAGCACGTGATTTCAACTGTTCCAAAGTTTACATCTGTCCTTTGAAAACGAGTTTGAAAATCAGCTGTGCAGGTTGAATCGACAATTGACAGCGATTCCTATCCTCTACGATTTCTAATCTCGTTGATCGAGATCATTTTTTCGCAATGGAAGAAAGTTGTCTCTCTCTAAACTCTACGAATAGATTAAACACAAGGGAATTTCTGTAAAAGTTTCCCCTCTTTTTTTGTCTGATTCCAGGTCTAAAAACTGGATGAATACACCGGCACTACGAAACGACACTTGTCACGAGAAATGGCGAAATTCTCGAGAAAACTGAGGAAGACAGTACGTGACTTCCACAAGAAGTCACCCCGCACATAAATCACGTTCCACCTTTTTCTTCTTATTTTTCACGAGAATGACACCGCTGGATTTAACCGCAGTAAAGCCGGCACGAAACACGAGAATACCCGTTTCTGGTTTAAACTGAAAACTTTTGCACCAACTGTCAGAAAAAATACAGCATGCAGTCGCCGGAAAGGGACTGTCAACAATCACGAAGACCGAATTGAACGCGATTCACTCTGCTAACATAACCTCAAAAAACTTGTTGCAAAGTGCAAACTTTTCGGGGTGAAAACAACACAGATTGACTCGCGTGTCACGAAGCACGAGTCGACACAGAAGCAACTTCCACGTGCCTCGAGGAAGGACTTTTTTGCATTTGGTTAAACTTTTCGCGTGGTTCCTAATCACGGCGGGAACATCTTCGAGAAACAAGATTTCGAGACGCTACACAAAACACACTCCATACCACGACGCAGCGCACGGCTCGACTGGCACGAGTTGCCCGATAGAGGGAGCCACTTGCCCCCTCCCTTCTTCCCCTTCCGCAAACTGCATCCCTATCCCCTCTGCTGTAAAGAGTGTTCTCAACCCTACGGCGCACCGTCACACCAAGTTTCAACTTTTGTAGGATGTAGGTGTATGTGCTCCTTCGCTTACGGAATGCCTACGAGCTGGGAGCAACAGCCGCAACGACAATCACCCTCGAGCTCGCGATTCGCGCTTCGGAAGACTCCGATCTGACTTTTATTCGATCTCCAATCCAGAGATCGCGAAGTGACACTGTGGAACTTTGTTGTTGGCAATATGTGTCACTCATGTTGAAATGTCAGCAAGATTGTATTATTTAACGATGTAACCCCGTATGGTGGACCAAAATTTTTTTTTGAATTTCAAAAATAAACGGAGTCTAAAAGTTTGTGCATGTTACTGTTAGGAAACGGCGTTACAATTCCGTGAATAACATTAAATAATAAAATTAAATAATATTAATAAAACCCAATCCTTCGAGTGGCAAAAAGATTGAGGTTGTGAGACTTGCCCCGTTTAAAGAGTTGAAACTCTCCTTGCTTTACACAGTAAATCTCGGGGTATTATTTTAACACTCATATTTGAGTTAAAATATGCTGCAATAAAAATGAACTCACTGAGATCAATTTAAACTTATTCCGGTTAAGGATTAAAACAATTCGATTATCGAGGGTATTTCAACACCTGAATGAAGTTCATGCATGGCATACGGCGAACTGTCAAAGAAGTCAACTGTCAACGCGAAAACTTTCAAAGCAGAATTTTTATAAATTTTCCTGGTTCTGAGAGCAGAATGTATTTTTTGCTTGTCACTTTTGTAGGGATGTGCAAAATAGATGCGGTTCAGGTCGGGTTGTCGGGTTAACCCGAAAACCTACATCCAATTCGCAAACGTGAAATCAATCTAAATATCATTTTCTTGCGGAGAGTTTTCCGTGACAATAGGCATTGGTACGAAAATTTCCGTAACAATTTGTTATTCTGACGAAAATTTTTCCGTGACAATTGGTTATTCTTACGGAAATTTTCCGTGACAATAAACTATTGTTACGGAAGTTTCCGTGACAATAGGTTATTCTTACGGAAATTGTGCCGTGACAATAGACTATTACGGAAATTTCCGTGACAATAGGTTATTCTAACGGAAATTTTTCCGTGATAATAGGCTATTGTTACGGAAATTTTCGTAACATATATCCATAAGCGGGTTGTCGGGTTGACCCGAACTCAACCTGACAAAGCATCTGTCAATTGTCAAATGCGTAGTGTTATTTTAATCCAGTACCGGTTCACCGCAAGCAAGCTGAAGTTAGTCAGTTTAATTTGAGCGGCTGAAAGTAAAAACAGGACAAAAAAAGTTTGTTAATTAAAATGGGATATAAATTTTTCGGAGTAAGAAGGGAACAAACAAATCTTCCGAGTAAAAACGGAACAAAATTTCTTCAGAGTCAAAATGCAACAAACTAATTCTCTGAGTAAAAACGGAACAAACGAGCGCCGTGCGCTGAGTTTACTGATATTTCTAATTGATCCTGCGATCCAGTAAACGTTTTTTGAGACTCTGATCAAACATCCGGCGCAAAGAAAAGTGGAAATTTTTAATTATCGGGAAAGCCCTGATTTATTTCGTCGGCAAGTTTTTATAAAAAGTGGGAATTTTGCATTTTTGCAACCGTTGTTGCTTTTTTCTATGTTAACTGATATTTTTAACTGATACTGCGGTTCAATAAACGCTTTTTTGTAACAAGGAGACTCTGAGCAAACATCCGCCGCAAAAAAAAAGTGGAAATTTTTAATTACGGTGAAGGCCCTGATTTATTTCGTCGACCAGTTTTTCCAAAAAGTGGAAATTTGGCATTTTAGCAACCGTTGTTGCTTTTTTCTAGGTTAACTGATATTTTTAACTGATCCTGCACATGGCTGGTGGGAGGGAATATATCCCCTCCCACCAGCCGTGCGCTCGTTTGTTCCATTTTTACTCGGAGAATTAGTTTGTTGAATTTTTACTCTGAAGAAATTTTATTCCGTTTTTACTCGAAAGATTTGTTCGTTCCCTTTTCACTCCGAAAAACTTATGTTCCATTTTTACTTAAAAACTTTTTTGTCCCGTTTTTACTTTCAGCCGCTCATTTAACACTCGGAAAAAATGGATCTGCAACATGAATAATACCCCAGGATTTTCTGTGTACTTGTAGGTAGTTATTCAATGGAAATGGAATGGGAATAGGGGGAAAACAAAGACCAATCAGGTACATAAAATTCTATTTAATTACACTTACGTACGTTGTAAATCAGAAGTTATAAATTGATTAAAATGAATTTAAAAGGTTCAAAAATATATAAGGCTGCGGAAGTATTCGTCCTTCTCGCGACAACACAACTGAGGGTAAATTAAACTATTAATCTGAAAACGCTTTTTCAGCTCGTAGTGACTGCGGTATCTTGGAACTCTATTTTATTGCTAAGAGACAAGAATGGATAACAGTTTGTAAAAACCAGCAATAACCTTAAGTGTGAGCAAATCCTAAAAATGTCCCGAAGGGTTCCCATAAAACTCTTCTCAAGTATTTCAAACAAGGTTAAATCGGAATCTAAATATCGACGCAAATTATGAAGTAATAAAATATAAAATGACAAAGTTCCTGACCTAAATAATACATAAAAATGATTATATATTTGAATTAAACAATCTGGAGTAATTTTTTATAAGTAAAATTACCAAAAAGAACAAATTTGCAAAGAAAAAATTTAAACAGACATATCTTCCGAACGGGTCATCGAAATAAACTTTTTTTGTTGTTGAAGAATTTAGGAGAATAATACAATTCAAATGAGCTGTGTGCAACATTACCGTATTGTTTTAAACAAAAAAGTTATTTTAATAATTTAATATAACTTTCGAGCGACCAAACGAAATTGAACGGTTCAAAGACTAAACTACTTCGCATTATTTTCTTTTTTTTAAATCAAAAATAAAATTTCTCCAGTTCATAAACTCGCTCAAAATTTTAAATTCTTTGAAGCGCGGCAAATAGTAGCAATTCAAATTTTTAGAGAAAGTACGGCTGTGATAAGCCGTCCCCTGCCAGAATGCGCGCGCAGCGTCTGCCGCCTGACTCATGCGATTCAAAGTTCGTTACGACGCCTCAAATTATTTAAAATTTTGAGCGAGTTTTTTAACTGGACTAAAATTTTATTTTTGAGTTAGAAACAGAAAATAATGCGGAGTATTTCAGTCTTTGAACCAAAGAATTTCGTTCAGAAGCTCGAAAGTTATATAAAATTGTTTAAATAACTTTTCTATTTTAAGCAATACGTTAATGATGCACATAACTCATTTTAATTGTCTTATTTTCCTAAATTTTTCAACAAAAAAGAATGTTTAATACGATGACCCGTTTGAGAGATATAGGTGATTTTTAAAATAGAGTAACTTTTAAGTAAATAATATTTTGCACTGAAACTTGGGGGATTTATTATTCCTAGCATGTATTTTAAAATTATCAATTTCCATCCAATTCTGTTAACCTACTCCGAAAAAACTAAAATCACTCCTGGACTGGCGCTATATTAATTTTTTTTATATTAGTTTATTAAAATTCACATACTAAAGTATATAAAAATTATATTAATTTTACAAAAATTTTTAACAGTTTACATAACATTTTAGGCCTTGTTGCAATTCCATATGTAATTCTACAATCTTGGAATCTGGTGAACAAGAAAAATCAAAGTAATTTCAACCCCTCGCCGTTGATATATGTAACCATTTTCTTTTATTGTCTAGGAAACCTGAAAGGTATAAAAACAGAGAAATTGTTATTGTGCCAAAACTCGAATACCAGACGAACAACTCATCGATAGCGTTTGTCATATGAGAACAAAATTAATTGAATGATTCGCGTCGACGACATACTCGTTCTCCTCTATATCGGGAAAGCCAGGCAGTGACAAGTAGCTCTCAATAACGCGATATGACATAGCGTGTTCTGGACACGAAGGACCTTTTCAAAGCTATCCTATACTTGGACTGAGTAATTCGCTTTTGCGGTGCATCATGCTACACAAAGGTAGATTACATCTCGATATCACACGTCCTTAATTTCGATTTTATTTATGATTTACTTTTATTTGAAAGCTGGTTCTTGAAAAACTAGTTATTAATATCTCACATTATGGAGTCATTGGTGTCATTTTCATGAAATTTCGTTTTTAGGGACTTTTTGGGCCACAAAACACGAATTTATGGTTAAAATTGCAAAATTTAAAATGAATTATCCAATATGACGGGTAAAAGGAGTATAGGAAAATATAGGAATTTTTTAAGTACCAAGAAAAAAAATGGTGTGACAATTCGGCATTTTTTGAGAAATTGAAGTAAATAAATAGATCCAATAATAATTGCAAGGTTTATTTTGTTTATTGCATAGAGGAAAAATTAATTTTGCATAAAAATTTAACTAAAATATCAAAAAATGAAATTTTAATTGTCGTTAGAACTGTCTTTAACAATACCGTTTTTTCATTTAATAACAAAGTTTATAAACAATTATCCGGTTGTCCTATGGGATCTCCTTTTTATCTCCCATAATTTCAAACTTGGTTATGGAAGATATAGAAAAAAGTGCCTTATTAAAATTATCTTTCAAACCAGTTCTCTATAAACGTTACGTGGATGATATACTTACAATTGTACCAACAAATAAAATTTCGGAACGTTTAAACGTCTTTAATAGTATTGATGAATTTATACAATTTAAACTTGAAACTGAAAAAAAACAACACCTTACATTTTGTAGATGTTGAGATTCATAATTTGCCTAATGGCAACGTAATTACTAATTGGTGTAAAAAACGTTCTTGGTCTGGTTGCTATTTAAATTATGAATCCTATCATTCTTTTAGTCAAAAGATCGGTTTAATTATAGATCGATGCATTAAATTAAGTGATATAAAATATAAGAAAGAAAATTTGGACCAAATAAAAGCCACTTTACAATTAAACAATAATCCACTGATGTTGATAGAGAATGTCATTAAATAACGTATTCATGAGATATACAACACTTCCATGATAGAAAAAAAGAAAAAAAAAGGTCAGATAAATACAAAAAAAAACTGATCTAAAAGTTACCTTACCTTATGTTCAAGGTCTTTCTGAAAGACTTAGGAAATCCTTAAAAAATATAATTTAAATGTTTATTTTAAAAATAACCACACTCTAGAAAATTTACTAATCAACAAAAAAGATTCTGACAGAATAGAAGATCTATCTAATGTAGTTTATCTCATAAAATGCAAGGGTTGGAATAAAGTCTACATCAATGAAACCGGCAGGAGAGTAGTATAGCAGGGCGGGTTCTAGCGCAAGATTCCGACTTAAGGTGTTCGCACAAGAAAATACGTGTGCAGTGTGCTGGAAACGGCTCACGCACGAGCCGTCCGAGCACGCAAACAGAGTGCCAACCAATCACATGTGATCTGTCGTGCTGCTGCGGTGCAAGCTGGTTACGTACCGTTCACCTATGGGACCGCCGCTCGAAAAGCAGAAGTTTGAAGCGGACGTTGCGACGTTGCCAATATGGCAACGTCGCAAACTTCTGTTTCTCGAGCGGCGGTCCCATAGG
>JBAGKK010498760.1:0-11074 GCA_037177015.1 Euceroptres primus | reverse complement strand
AAAATGATTAGAATTAGATAAATCATTGGATAAAAAAATAATAAGAAATTTCCAAGTTTTTTTAAATAAAGAAACTCACCCGATCGGCAACTCCACCAGGGAGAATGGTTTTGACGACAACGCCTGTGCTTCGGCCGCCAATGATTCCAAAGCCAAGACCGCTTCCATCGTTGATGAGGTTTATTACTTCTACTTGTGCCCACTCGGTGTTCAACTGCAGAAATTTTTACATGATAGAAAGTCTAACTTAAATATTGAATCGAATTTTTTTAAACCAAAAGAACGTGTTTCAAGGTTAATTCGAATGAATTCAAGGATAATTGAAACCAAATACCGCTAGATAAAAAGTTAATTCAAGATGAATTCAATGTCAATTTCAATATCAATTCAACGGAAATGAAGGTCAATTCAATAGAATTCAAAGTTATTCAACCTAATTCAAGGATGATGCAAGTTAATCCAAGGTTAATTTGAATGAATCCAAGGTTGATTTAACTGAATTCAATGTGAACTCAATTTAAAAACGTTGATTTGAACCTTTTCAAGAGGAAATAAATATCAATTGAACTGAATTCATTAAACTAAATGATTAGGCCTATAAATCCAATGCCTTATGACGCTTATACGCGTCATGAGACAGTCGATAGGTTCAATATTAATTCTAAATACAAATTAAGTATTAAAAAATTGTTTATTAATTTAAAACGCTAAACAAAAATAGTTGTACCTATTTAGAAGATCGGCAGTACAAAATGGTACAACTTTTCAACAAGGATAATTAGTAAGCAGAAAATGATTTAAAAATCTAAAAATAATTGATTTCTCTGTCTGTAAAAATAAAAAGTTAAAGAAAATTTTCTTGAGCGTAAAGTTAAAAGAAACTTGAAAAAATCTGTAAAAGTTGTTCCTAATAGCCCCACTCTACGGTACATAAAACAAATGAAATAAATAAAATTCTCGAATAAGAAGATTTTAAAGGATTTTGAGAATAGATAGAAGATTCTTACCACCATGTCAGTGCCACTCTTCGCGATTTCGCTGACAGCGGATGGAGCTGTTTCAACGATCGGAACTCCAGGGGCAGCAGGTGATATGGATACAGAATTCGGTGCAACAGTAACTGTCGCTGTACTCGGAGCACTGGATTTTGAAGCTCCAGGTGAAATTGCAGAAGGTACCGGCGTTGGTTGCTCTTTGGTAGCGATGACGTCGGTAAATCCGCTGCAGACGCCAGATACCGTTCCCTCTGCTGCTGCGGTCGAAATCGAGGCCCCGGACACCTCATCCGGCGCTGCTGGGCTCCCAATATCTAAAAATTCAGATTCCAATTCCGATTCCATAAAAAAGTGAGATTTTACTTTTACAAAAAAATTGAGATTCCACCCTAACGGACCGGCTCACAGTAGGTAAAAAAAAGTGCCTGTGGGCAAATCAATTTTCAGACTAAACTAATAATCCGATTTGCAAAAATGAAAACAAAATTTTTTTGACTTTTCAAGACTGCCATTTAGTCCAAAAATGTTCTATATTACCGAAAATGGTCCACATCGATGTAAGAACTCATTCAAAATAATGTCCAGCAATATTAATTTAATAACACAAACATTTAAATTGTTATAAACAAATCAGTGAACAAAAGTTATATCTTCTTTATTTGCCCTATTTAATCGCACTAAACCAATATTTTCAGAATAAAATGGAATTAAATATAATGCTAACTTAAAATTGGAAGACGTTAAACATCAATCCCTAATTGTTTATAACAATTTAATAAACAAATATGAAATTAAGGCATTTTTAATTAGATAGATTTAGCTTTTTCAGTAGAAGTAGCTATAAATATTTCACAAATGACCTTCTGCTCTGACAGTTTGCACTGCAACAACAATCTTGTATTATTTAAAAAAATTTAATAAACAAATGCATTATTTGGCTATTTTTGAGTGGATAACCTTCGTTTTTTTTAGCAGAATCAATAACTAGTATGTTGCCAATGTGTCTTGACGTTTTAATTCACACTTAGGCATAAATTGTTTATTTTTAAAACAATTGTAGTTAACAAATTAATTATTTGAGCATTTTTCAATATAAAGATTTGTTCTTTCAGCAGAATTAACTACAAAAATCTCAGCGATAGTCTATTGCTATGACGATTCACAGTTAAACAATAATTTTACATTATTTAAACAAATTTAATAAACAAATGCATTGCTTGGCTATTTTTTAATACATTATTTCAATATAGAAATTGTTCTTTCAGCAAAATCAACTACAAACACTTCCGAGATTGTCTATGGCTATGACGATTCGCAGCTAAACAATAATTGTATATTATGTAAACAAATTTAATAAACAAATGCATTGCTTGACTGTTTTTCAATACATTATTTTCATTTCTTAGCAGAATCTGCTATAAATATTTCACCAATGGCCTTTTGCTATGATGATTTGCACTTGGACAATACTGCACATTGTTTAAACAAATTTAATAAATAAGGGTATTGTTTGGCAATTTTTCAATAGATAAGCTTTGTTTTTTCTGCAAAATTAAGAACTAGTATGTTTCCAATGTGTCTTGATGTTTTAATTTACACTTAGGCATCCATTGTTTATTGTTTAAACAAATTTAGTTAACAAAGTAATTATTTGAGCATTTTTCAATATAGAAATTTTGTTTTTTTTTAGCAGAATCAACTACAAATGTCTGAGAAAGTCTTTTGTTACGATGACTCGTTAAACAATAACTGTACATTATTTAAACAAATTTAATAAGCAAATGTATTGCTTGGCTGCTTTTCAATAAATTAGTTGCGTTTTTTCAGTAGAATCTACTATAAATATTTCACAAATGGCTGTTTGTTTTGATAATTTGTAGTTGGACAATCTTGCATATTGTTTAAACAAATTTGATAAACAATTTGGCAATTTTTCAATAGATAAGCTTCGTTTTTTTCAGCAGAATGAATAACTAGTTCGTTGCCAATGTTCTTTTCAATTCTCTTGCTGTTTTACTTTACACATAGGCATCAATTGTTTATTGTCTAAACAAACTTAGTTAATAAATTAATTATTTGAGCTTTTTTCAATATAGAAATTTTGTTTTTTTGCAGAATCAACTACAAATGTCTCAGAGAAAGTTTATTGCTACGATGACTCGTTAAACAGTAACTGTACATTATTTAAACAAATTTAATAAGCAAATGTATTGCTTGGCTGCTTTTCAATAAATTAGTTGCATTTTTTTCAGTAAAATCTACTATAAATATTTCACAAATTGCTTTTTGTTTTGATAATTTGTAGTTAGACAATCTTGCATATTGTTTAAACAAATTTGATAAACAATTTGGCAATTTTTCAATAGATAAGCTTCGTTTTTTTCAGCAGAATGAATAGCTAGTTCGTTGCCAATGTTCTTGCTGTTCTACTTTACACTTAGGCATCAATTGTTTATTGTTTAAACAAATTTAGTTAACAAAGTAATTATTTGAGCATTTTTCAATATAGAAATTGTTCTTTCAGCAGAATCAACTACAAACACTTCCAAAATTGTCTATGGCTATGACGATTCGCAGCTAAACAATAATTGTACATTATGTAAACAAATTTAATAAACAAATGCATTGCTTGACTGTTTTCCAATACATTAGTTTCATTTCTTAGCAGAATCTGCTATAAATATTTCACCAATGGTCTTTTGCTATGATGATTTACAGTTGGACAATATTGTATATTGTTTAAATAAATGTAATGAACAAATGTATTTTTTTGGTCTTTTTTCAGTTGATAAGCTTCCTTTTTTTCAGCAGAGTCAACTGCTAGTATGTTGATGATGTCTTTTGCAGTTATACTTCTGGAAAATACGGATAGCTGCAAAAGACATTGTCAACAAACTAGCAGTTGGCTCTGCTAAAAAAACGAAGTTTATCTATTGAAAAATTGCCAAACAATACATTTGTTTATTAATTTTGTTTAAACAATAAACAATATTGTCTAACTGCAAGTTATCATAGCAAAAGGCCATTGGTGAAAGATTTATAGTAGATTCTGCTAAAAAAACGAAACTAATTTATTAAAAAACAGCCAAGTAATGCATTTGTTTATTAAATTTTTTTAAATAACACACGATTGTTGTTGCAGTGCAAACTATCACAACAGAAGGTCATTGGTGAAATATTTATAGCTAATTCTGCTGGAAAAGCTAAATCTATCTAATTAAAAATGCCTTAATTTCGTATTTGTTTATTAAATTGTTATAAACAGTTAGGAATTGATGTTTAACGTCTTCTAATTTTAAGTTGACATTATTTTATTTCCATTTTCTCCTGAAAATATTGGTTTAGTGCATTTAAATGTAGCAAATTAAGAAGATATAACTTTTGTTCACTTATTTGTTTATAACAATTTAACTTTTTGTATTATTAAATAAATACTGCTGGAAATTATTTTTAATGAGTTTTTGCCTCGACGTGGGTCATTTTCAGTAAAATAAACATTTTTTTGACTAAATGGCAGTCCTGAAAAGTCAGAAAATTTTTTTTATTTTTTTTATTAAATAAAAAATTTTTGAGAAGATTTTTCAAAAATGTTCTCCGTTGTAACGATACGGAATTTAATACATTTTAATTTTTTTTAAAAAGTCCAAATCGAACGAGTAGTTTAGTCTGAAAATTGATTTGTCCACAGACCCTTTTTTTGCCCTACTGTGGGGCAGTTCAAAAGAAAAATCGAAATTCCCATTCGAAGGAAAAATGAAGATTCCAATGTTTAAAAAAACTGAGATTTCAATTGAAAGGAACAATTGAGATTTCAGTTTTTTAAAAAAACCCTGCTTTAAATGTAGGATGATTTCTAAGGTACAGAACTTTGAGGTTTGAGTCCGGAGATTTGAAATTTACAATTAGAAGCATCCTAAGTTGGAAGCTTAAAAGTATTTGATCCTTTCATGCTTTTTAAGCGATATAATCAAGATTCCTTGAATCTTGAAAGCTTTCTAATTTCAGCAGTTAAGAAAAAGCCGTTTTGAAACTGTAATAAAGCTTCCAAAATTCGGTGCTATGAATTTTCCAAGTTTCTGGTTTCGACACCTCGAAATTGGTAGTTATCACAACTATCAAAATGTAGTTAAAATTCAGACCTTGGGCGCTCCTGGCGACGATTAGCTCAACTACTCCACGAGCCTTTTGAAGAATCGCAATCGCCTGTTCATGGGAAATATTAGAGTCCAAGGGTTGTCCATCTATCGCTAGTATTTGATCCCCTTCCACCAGTCGACCATCGCTGAAAAAAATAGATTCAGACAAAAAAATAATTCTTTTGTTATCACAACAAAGTAACAGCAAAAATATTATGTCAATGTTTTTCCGTAATTACTTTGATTTTTAACAATTAATAATTTTCTTACATATTTTTTTCAAAGCTTTTGAAATTGAATACGGATAATATTTTTTTAATTTTTGAAGAGACTAATAAATATCAGGGATAGAGCGGTTCAGAAGTTCTCTTTTAGGGAAAATAGGGGATTTCTTTTTTGAAGAAGGGAATTTTTTTGAAAAAAGGGGGAAGTTTTTTTTGTTTTAAAAATACCATAGTAGCTCCAGTTCTCCAGAATCTTAAACAATCCTAAAAAATTTTAGTTTCCTGTCTAGAATCTGATAAAATATTCCCTAAATTTCTAAACTTTCAGAATCTTTGGAATACTCTAGAATTTACTAAAATCCTTCATGAATTCCGGACTTTTCAACAAACTTTTAAAGTCTTCTGAAATATTTTTAATTTTCCATAAACTTGTAGATTCAATAAATCTTTTGAAATCCCAAAAGATTCTCTACAGACTAGATTTTTGAGTGTTTTAGAATCTCCCAGAGACTTCCCGATTCTTCCAAAATCTTCCTTAAACTTTTGAAATTTTCTAGTCTCTTCCAGAATTTTTTTTTCAAAGACTCAAAAAGTCTAGAAAATTTTAGGAAGATTCTGAAAACAGTCCAGGAAATTCTTCAAGATTATTAGTCTTTTGTAGACTTGAGAGGGTTCTGAAAGATTCTGGAGAATTCTCGAATTTCTAATGCAATTCAGAAGAATGTGCTTAAAGTTCGGAACGTTCAAATAAATGAAATTTTTATTTTATTTCATTTTAAACTTAAATTTGTTCCAAAGTTTTGTTCATTTGAACTTTCAAAACTTCAGATACATTTCAGAATATTCTTGAGGATTCTAGAAGATTTTAGAAGATCATGGAAGAGTTCAGAAGATTTTAGACGATTTTAGAAGATTCTGGAACGTTCTCGTATATTTTTTAGAATATTTTATAGAATTTTAAGGAATTCTTTAAGATTGTATTAAGAATTCTATAAGATTGTATTGAGAATTCTCTAAGATTATATAAGATTATTATTGGAGAATCCAGAATATTCTAAAATATTATGGAAAAATCCAGAAGAATCGAAATGATTGTAGATTTTAAAACACTCTAGAATATTTTAGAGAATTTTTACAGATTTCAGGTAAGTTTTGAAGATTCTAAAGAATTTGAGAGAATTTGATAATCTTTTGTGGACTTTGGAGGATTCTAGCAGATTCTATAGGAAATTCTAGGTTACGAAAGTATTCAGAAAATTCTAGAACAATCTGAAATATTTTGGAGAACTTTTAAGAATTTTAAATCAATTTTAAAGATTCTAGAGGATTTTAAGAGACTTTAGGAGGCTTCCGAAGATTTTGAAAATTTTGAAATTATGGAAAATGTAAGAAAACATTAAAAGAGTTTTTAAATGACACAAGTTTTTATTTTTCATAATTCTGGAAAAATTATTCAGAACTTTGAATACCAAAGGAAAAAAAGGGTGGGAAAAGATTGAAACTCTAAAAAAAGAGGTAAATTTTGTTTTAAAAAGGGGTAAGTTTTTTTTAAAGAGTTAAGTTTTTTTAAGAGGTAAGTTTTTTTAAGGAGTAAGTTTTTTAAAAAAAAAGAGTTAAGTTTTTTAAAAAAGAGGTAAGTTGTTTTAAAAAAGAGGTAAGTTTTTAAAAAAAAGAGGTAAGTGTTTTTTAAAAAAGAGGTAAGTTTTTTTTAAAAAAGGGGGTAAGTTTTTTTTAAAAAAGGGGGTAAGTTTTTTTAAAAAAAGGGAAGTTTCTTTTAAAAGGGGTAAGTTTTTAAAAAAAAAGAGGAATAAGTTTTTTTTTTAAAAGGGGTAATTTTTTTAAAGAGGTAAGTTTTTTTCTTCTAAAAATAGGAAGGAAGCTGCAATTCTCAAAAATCTTAAAAAATCCTCAAAAATCTTAGATTCCTGTCTAGAATCTAATAAAAATAAAACACTCCTCAAATTTCTAAACTCTCAGAATCTTTGGAATACTTTAAAATTTTCTAAAATCCTTCATAACTTCTGGACTTTTCAAGAAACTTTTACAATCTTCTAGAAAATTTTTAATTTTCTATAAACTATATAAACGATTCTATAAATTTATTTAAATTATTTATAAATAATATTTATAAATTATATTTTATAAATTATTTCTATAAACAATTCATTAAATCTTCTGAAATCCCAAAAAATTCTCTAGAATCTAGATTTTTGAGTGTTTTAGAATCTCCCAGGACTTGCTGATTCTTCCAAAATCTTCCATAGACTTTTAAAATTTTCTAGTCACTTACAGAATTTGTTTTCGAAGACTCAAAAAGTTTACAGAATTTTAGGAAAATTCTGAAAAAAAACTCTAGAAGATTCTTCAAGATTATAAAAGTCTTTTGTAGACTTGAGAGAGTTCTAAAGGATTCTGCAGAATTCTGGGAATTCTAATTCAGTTGAGAATATTCTTGAGGATTCTATAAGATTTTAAAAGACCATAGAAGATGATTTTAGACGATTTTAGAAGATTCTGAAACATTCTAGTATATTTTTCAAAACATTTAGCCCTTTACTATATCATGTGACATATTTGGCACGTTCCAGAATCATAAAATATAATTCTTACTTCAAAATATCTTTTACAATTTTAATAAAAAAAGTCTCACAAAATTTCAGCAGGTATCATAAATGCATTCTAAAGAAGGTTTTTTCAGACAGAAATTAATTTTAAAAAACTTTCTTTTCAGCTGATAAAATTGGAAGAAAATTTTTCCAAAAATGCCATTTTTATAAAATTTACGTGGCAAAATGCCATTTTCATAAAATTTACGTGGCAAAATGGCATTTTTGGAAAATTTTTTACATATAGAAAAACATATTCCAGTTTTAAAAAAAATTATTTCATCTGAAAAAAGTCATGCAGAAAAGGGTTGGAAATTTTGGGTTATTCTTTAAAATTTTTTAAGTTTATTATAGGAAAATCCACAAGATTCTAAAAGATTACGGAAGAATCAAGAAGAATCTAAATAATTAAAGATTTTCAAATTCTAGAATATTTTGGAGGATTTTTACAGATTTCAGATAAGTTTTGAAGATTCTAAAGAATTTGAGAGAATTTCAGTAATCTTTTGTAGACTTTGGAGGATTCTAAAAAATTTTGGAGAATTCTCTAGAAAATTCTCTATTATTCCATAAAATACTCTACAAATTTCTAGAGTTTCAGAATCTGTGGAACTCTCTAGAATTTTCTAAACACCGTTATTAAATCTTCTGAACTCTTCCACAATCTTTTAGAATAGAACTTCTAGAATATTTTAGAATAGAACAAAATTTCTAGAATATTTTAGAATAGAATAGAACTTCTAGATTATTTTAAATTTTAATATTTCTAAAATCTTCCGAAAACACTTAAAATCCCCTACAATCTAGACTTTTTAGATCGTTATAGAATCTTCCAGAGTCCTGATTCTTCAAAAATCTTCTAGAATCCACCGGCATTTTCTAGAACCTTCCAAAATCTTTTAATTTTACTTATCCAGACTCTTTCAAAGTCTTCCGAAATTTTCTAAAATCTTAAAAAACACCCCAGAATCTATTGTAATATCCAAGAATATTCTTCACTCTTTTAAAACCTTTTAAAATCATCAAAAATCTTTTTCTGACATAAACTTCTAAAACCTTCGAGTTTCTTCTAGTCCTTTTTAATTCTGTCACAAACTTCTAAAACCTTCTGGTCACTTACAGATTTTTTTAATGACTTTTAAAAAGCCTATAGAAATTTAGGAAAATACTGAAAACCGTCTAGAAAATTCTTCAAGATTATGGGGAATATTTTGTGGATTTTAGAAGATTGTGGAACAACCTAGTATATTTTGTAGATTACAAAATTTTTTGATTTTATAAGATTTTATAACTGTAGGATTTTATAAAATTATTAAAGGAGAACCCAAAAGATTCTAAAGGAATATAGAAGAGTCTAGAAAAATCTAGAAAATTCTAGAACAGACTCAAATATTTTAGAGTATTTTCACAGATTCCCGATAAGTTTTGATGATTTTAAAAGATTTGTGAAAAATTCGAGAGTCTTTTAAAGATTTTTGAGGATTCTAAAAGATTCTGGGGAATTCTCTAGAAAACTCTATTATTTCATAAAATACTCTACAACTTTCTAGAGTTGAAGAATCTGTGGGACTCTTTATAATTTTCTAGCGCCCGTTATTAAATCTTCTGAACTCTTCGACAACTTTTTAGAATCTTCTAGAATATTTAAAATTATATTTGTAAAATCTTCCGAAAACACTTAAAATCCTTCACAATAATATCCAAAAATATTCTCCACTGATACAAAAAAATTTAAAATTATCAAAAATCTTGTTTTGTCATAAACTCCTAAAATCTCCTAGTCTCTTACAGACTTTTTTATGACTTACAAAAAGCCTACAGAATTTTAGGAAGATTCTGAAAACAGTCTAGAAAATTCTTCACGATTATGGGAACATTTTGTGGATTGTAGAAGGTTTTCAAAATGTTTGCAGAATTCTGGAAATTCTGGAGTTAAGAATATTCTTGAGCTTTAGAAGATTATGGAACAACCTAGTATATTTTGTAGAATATTAAAGAATTTTTGGATTCTATAAGATTTTATAACTTTAGGATTTCATAAGACTTTATAACTTTAGGATTTCATAAGACTTTATAACTTTAGGATTTTATAAGATTATTGAAGGAGAACCAAAAAGATTCTAAAGGAATATGGATGAATCCAGAAGAATCTAGATCACTGTAGAATATTCTAGAACAGACTCAAATATTTTGCAGTATTTTTACAGATGCCAGATAAGTTTTGAAGATTTTAAAAGATTTGTGAAAAATTCAAGAGACTTTTGAAGATTTTTGAGGATTCTAAAAGATTATTGAAACTTCTGGAAACGTCTAGAAGATTCTAGAAGGTTATCAAAGCATTCAGAAGCTTTTAGAGGATCTCAGAATATATTTTGTGGAATTATAAAGAATTTTTGAATATTTTTTGGATTTTATGAAACTTTTATAGGAGAACCCAGAAGATTCTAAAAGCTTATGGAATAATCTAGAAGAATCTAAATGATTGTAAAAGATTCTAGAACAGTCTCAACTTCTCAAATATTTTGAAGAATTTTTATAGATTTCAGGTAAGTTTCGAAGATTCTAAAGGATTTCAGAAAATTTCGAGAGTCTTGAAGATTTTTGAGGATTCTAAAAGATCCTGGAGGATTCTGTAAACGTATAGAAGATTCCAGAAGGTTAAGGAAGAGTTCAGAAGATATTAGACGACTTTTTAAGATCCTGGAATAGTCTAGAATATTTTAGAAAATATAAATAGGTGTGGGAAAAAATTTTTGAGATTCAGAAGAATCTGGAAAATTATGGATCAATTTGGAATTCTTGATAATTTTAATAGACTTTAGGACAAATTTTTGAAAATTATGGAAGACTGAAGATCAATCTGGAGAATTTTGAAATAATCTGCAGGATTCTGGAAAACTATGGGACAGTCCAGAAACTTTTTGAATAATTTGAACAGATTTCAGATAAGTTATGAAGATTTTGTAGAATTTTAGGTGATTTTGGGAGTTTTTTTTGTAGATTTTCAAGGATTCTAAAAAATTCTGAAAAAACCTAGAAGAGTTAAACGGTTATGGAACAGTTCAGAAGATTTGAAAATTTGGAAACTTTTTTCAACACTTTTGAAATTTAAT
>JBAGKK010498749.1:0-15004 GCA_037177015.1 Euceroptres primus | reverse complement strand
GTATATATATATATAGATATATATATATATATATATATATATATATATATATAAATCAAACATTATGAAAATAATTTTAATAACTGTGCTTATTGTAAAAATCTTACGGTTGTCGGTTTAATGGTCGTTTTAAAACGTTATAGCGAAGTTTCAGCTGTCAACTCGCCAGTCCTCATCAGGTACAATATACACATTACAGATTAAAGCATTCATAATCTGGAGTTTCTTATAAAGTTATATTCGTTATTAAGACCAGTTTGTGAATTTTCGGAAACAGCTGTCTACTCATGGAACGGACGCATTATTGTTAATTATTTAAATAAAAATTGGGCTAACACATGTTTGGATTAAGTTCATAATTTAAAATATCAAATCCCAAATTGCTAATAAAATTATCAAATAAGCAGATAACTGATGATGTTGGGTTGAAAATTCATCACTAAACTAGACAATAACAAGCCTATATTCGAGAAATCTCAAACGAGTGTCAAAGAAAAAATTAATTTAATTCCGAAAGACAGAGCAGATGAAACTAAATCTAAACTAGATCAATGGCATTGTCGCGTTTGTGGTCGAAAATAGTTTTAGTCGTAATATATTGGTTTTACTTGTTCCGATATGTCGTAAAGGTAATGTCTCTCATGGAGAAATGACGAAGAAGTCAATGTAAAAAAGTTTCCATCCTTACCATCTGATATGGAAGAAATATATTTTCACATAGTTTAGGCACATTGTAAATTGTAAGCCTTCAATTTATGTTATTTCATTTTTTGTACATTTATTTGAAGGTTGTTTACTAAAGTCTATTTAAAAAACTGGGTAAGAAACACTTTTTTATTGGAATTATTTATTTTAATGTTACCAATTCTTCCAAAATGGCGTGTCTCTAGATATTGGATGAGAAATTCAATTAGTTTTAGAATCAGGCAAGAAGTATGATAAAAAATATTAGTCAATCTATTTGTTGTAGAAAGTATTCAAGATTTACGAACAATTGGTTATATTCATTTAATTTTTAAAAACATAAAGTTAAAATAGGAATTATGTGTGTCTCAAAAATTGGCCTCATTCGTGTCCACTGAAGTTTCCATGTTATGTTCTCAGTTATGCAAACACGATGCAACTAATAGTTTTCTAAAAATTAATTTGTTTATTAGTTATTTTTTCAACTGAAAATTTGAGTACGTTTTTTTGTAAAATTCGATTCCTCAAAAAGTACTTGATCAATCTTTTCAATACTTGGCAGATATAATAAACGATATGTGAACTTTTCAATGAAAGCACGAGTTAATGAAAAATTCTCATTTAAACAGTTTATAACTTTTTTATAAACAAATTCGATTTTCGATGTGTTCTCCGCCTCTAATTCAAAATTTTTTTAACGGAGAATGTTCCGCATTTTATCTAGATACCGAAACTGAAATAAAATTTTTGGGTTTAATATGAAATGTTTTATGATTTACTATGAAAAAAATCGAATTTGCGATGCGCAACGAAAATTCGATTTTTTTCATAGTAAATCATGAGTTCCCAAAAAATTTATTTCAGTTTTGGTATCTAGATAAAATGCGGAACATTCTCCCTTAAAAAATTTTGACTTAGAGGCGGAGAACGCATCGAAAATCGAATTTGTTTATAAAAAATTTATAAATAAACAGTTTAAATGAAAATTTTTCATTAACTCGTGCTTTCATTGGAAAGTTCACATATCGTTTATTATATCTGCCAAGTATTGGAAAGATTAATGAAGTACTTTTTGAGTAATTGAATTTTACAAAAAAAAACGTACTTAAATTTTCAGTTGCAAAAATAACTAATAAACAAATTAATTTTTGGAAAACTATTAGTTGCATCGTGTTTACATAACTGAGAACTTGATATTCGCATGATGTTTTTAAATTTCCATGACATGAAAAATGCTATACCCACTTCAGGAATTTTACCTCAGTAATAAAGTGCGAATTTATCGTTTTTTTTCTTCACGTGACTGAAGTCACGAGGTTACAAATGATAGTTTATTCCTAAAAGAATACAGTCGGACCCCGGTTTCTTGAACTTCCTCTCTTCTGGTGTCCCCAGATGAGGGGGCACGCTTGCGCAGATAGTTTATACACACAAACACACACACATGTATACATACGTGTATGCAAACATTTTTTCGAAAGTGGGAAAATCGCTTTGAAAACTTTAAAAACGGATGAAATATTTAAAAATCATCTAAAGGTTGAACATTTTTTTCGTATATCATTTGATACATTCGTAGTATAGCTGCTAGTTCACAGAAAAAAAGTTTTATCAAAATAGGTCAGTCTGGTTTCTCGGTCATGCGAGATTTTTTTCTGGCGAAACTGTTAGGTATACAATCTTAAGAAATTTCGTTATTTTAATGACCCAAAAGTAGCGGAACCTCTGATTTTTAAACATTATCATTTTTTTAATATTCAACTTTGCAGCAGTTGAAGGAAAAGTTAAAGCAACAATCTAATTGAATATTATTACCATTAGTTTCCAGCGGCAACAGCTTCGCTTTTGAAAAATGTGGGTACCAGCAATGGCCCCCGAATAGCGCCGGCCAGTAGTATCGCAGTGGCATCTGCGAGGTCCATGTTACGGGATCCCAGGTTGAAGGTTTCAACATCGGGACTAGAGCAAAACGCGAGTCAAACGGATCCACGTCTTCGCCCAGGGATTAGCGATGAAAAGGAGTCTTCTATGGAGGAGCAAACGCAAGCATCTGTCCCAATCGACAACACTGTACTTTCAGAGCAACTAAAGCAGCAGTTACTTTTGAAACAGGCTGGGACTAGCACTATCAACAAGCCTCCATCGATTGTCGACGGCTCCAATATCTCACTTTTAATCGCTAGTAGTAACAACAATGCTAATGCAAATCTCAACGTTAACAATAAAAATTCCAGTGGTAATGCAAATAAAGATGCTGTCTCGCATCGAAAAAGCCAAAAAAAAGAACCCCGATCGTCTAGTAATAGTAGCGGTAACTTAACGGTTAACAATTCCAAAGTAACG
Organism: Euceroptres primus; assembly: GCA_037177015.1. Classification (NCBI taxonomy): domain Eukaryota; kingdom Metazoa; phylum Arthropoda; class Insecta; order Hymenoptera; family Figitidae; genus Euceroptres; species Euceroptres primus. The sequence goes on along the minus strand of JBAGKK010498749.1, from coordinate 11,977 downwards.
CAAAACCAGCCCGTTAATAATAGTACTTCTCCGGTGTCTTCAGCGAGTAGTAGAGGAGGCGGAGGAAGCGAGTCCAAATTAAAGGATTCGAAAAATTCCAATAATCGTGGCTCGTTAGTGTCAGAAAGCGACAAGTCTTTCGCCTCGTCAAAATCCTCGCATAGGAAAGTAGGAACCAAATCTCGATCTAAGCAACCACATTCTTCTCCGAACAAGGTCCTTAAACTTGAAAGAAATGTAAGTCCAGTTAGGTCGAAATCGCGCGAAAAAGAAAATGAGGACAGTTCACCATCCTTGCGTGCCTCTCCCCAATCCTCTTCCCAATCGTCTAAGAACCGTAAGAAGACAATTAAATCCAGAAAGCGTAGTCCGAGTCCTTATCGAATTCCCAAACGTAATGAAGTTAAATCCAATACAAGTTCGAGCAGCTCCGGAGGCCTTACCGAGGAGGAACAGTCAGGTTCGTTGATAGTGTCACCTCCACACCCACCTGCGTTTAAGGAAATCAGACCTTCAGCTAGGCAAAGAAATTACATCAGACGAAATAAAGAAGGTAGCCTTAGCCCGGAGCCGTCTACAACTCCTGTGATCAATCAGGCATTGTCTGAACCTCTTCTGGAGTCGTCAAGTAAAGACGAAGATCTCAGGGCTTCTCTTCCGTTACCAGTTACAACAACTGCTTCCAGCGTTTCTGAAAAGAGTGAGTACTTTTATTGTAAAGGCACAAATGTAAAATATTCTATTACAATAATTAACTTTACCTAACTTAATAGATTCGTACCTCAGTGATGTACACGAAGTAGAATAAGTAGACCCCAATCCTTAGACGACTTTCACATTCACCTTCGAGGGAACTAGCGATCTTTGCGGGAAAACCAGAAAGTATTGCAATTTCATTTATTTTACAAGCTTTTCCTGCAAGGATCGCTAATTCTTGTTAATTCTAGTTTCGGTCATTAATGTGACACCAAGAATCACAGTGAGTTCCCTATTCCCTTTTTTCCCATATTATTTTTAAAATACCCTAAAATCACTTTATTTGAGAATTCTATTCCTTTTCCCCCTTTTTCTCTTTTTTTTTTCGAAGTTCTAATTAATTTTCCAAGAGTTATAAGAAAAATAAACTTACGATATTCAAAAACTCTTTGAATATTGAAGATCAAAAACTGAACGTCCAAGAATAAATTTCAAAATTCCATGCAACCAAATTTGGACAAAATGTTTTTTGAAATTTTCCATAATTTTCAAACTATAAACTTCTAAACTCTCATTCTAAACTCTAAACTTGACTATAACCGAATAAAATCTGGGTTTTCCTAGAATCTTTCATTTGAAATCCTTCAAAATCTACAAAAAACAACCAAAATCTAAAAAATCCTCCAGAATCTTCCAAAATTTTCAAAAACATTTCCAAATATGTTAGAAGTCTGTAGAATTCCAGACTGATCCATAATCTTGCAGATTCTTTCAGTCTTCTTAATCTTCAAGAATTTTTCAAAAGTCTATTTAAATGTTTCACAATATTCTAGACGATTCCAGAATCTTTTAAAATTTTCTGAACTTTTCCATAACCTTTTAGACATTTCCAGAATTCTCCAAAATCTTGTAGAGTCCTCCAAAAACTACAAAAGACTCCCGAAATTTTCTCAAGTCCTTTAGAATCGTCAAATCTCTACGAATTCTCGACAATATTCGAAAATGTTCTAGAATTTTCTACAATCATCTGGATTCTTCCATAATATCCCAAAATAATAATATCTCAAATATCCCAAAATTCTTTAATATTCTACAAAAATATACTAGATTGTTCCAAAATCTTTTAGAAAATTCTCAAGAATATTATGTACTCCAAAATTTTCAGAATTGTGCAAAATCATTTAGAATCCTATAGGGACCTGACGTATTTTGGAATGGCGCTGTAAGCTGCAGAGAAACGAGTAAGTTCTTGGGTGCACGAAATTTCAATTGCACTAAAAACGTACAAAAAGCTTATGATTATCGAAAATTAATTTAGATTGTGAATTTTGGAGTCCTATCGTGTTCATAGATTATGTACATTTCTCAGTTCCAGCATTGTAAGACTTACAAGCACCCAAGAATTGCGACCTGTAGAAGCGCTGTGATCGCTTGTTGGAGATACGTCAGGAGTCTATAAAATCTACAAAAGATTCCCATCATCTTGAAGAATCTTCTAGACTGTTTTCAGAATCCTTGTAAAAGTCTGTAGACTTTAAAAAAAATCTAAAAGATTTTAGAAGTTTATTTCAGAATTCAAAAAATTTTTGAGGATTCTAAATAACTCTGAAACAGCATAGAATATTTTTGAAAATTATAATAGATTTTTGGATTTTTTTTTAACATTTTAGAAGATTTTGGTAGAATCAGGAAGTCTTTGGAAGATTCTACAACATTCTAAAAAGTCTAGAAAGTTCTAGAGGATTTTGAAGGATTTTTAGAATTATTAACGAATGTACAAGTGTACTTATATGGTAAATTAAAAATATTCTAGAAGGTTCTACAAGATTGTCGTAAAGTTCACAAGATTTCATAAAGGATTGTAGGAAAATTCTAGAGAGTCCCAAAAATTTTGAAAGTCTAGACATTTTTGGAGTATTTTATTAGATTTTAGACAGGAATCTAAGATTTTTGAGGATTTTTTAAGTTTCTGGAGAATTGCAGAAGACTTATTTCGGGAATTCGATTTGTTGAAAATTTAAAAATTGGGCAATTTTATAATTAATAATTCAACCTATCATTACAATTATTTTTCGGGAATAATGCAGAATTCCTGATAATATTTTTATGATTTAATTGATACTATAGTTACAATCATCAAAAGATTAACTGCGATATCTTTTTGCTCTTTCTGATTAAACGACAATCGACAATGAAGTTTAACATCTAAGGATGGAATATAATTTTATTTGTTAATGAAATATGAGTCGTCTTATAAAAATGTTGCATTTATTAATATTTATAAGCTCTCTTGGTATTGTTAAAAGGAAAAAATTCTCCTTTTTAAAAAAAAATCCGCTTTTTCGAAAACGAACCTATTTTCTCTCAAAGTGAGGTCCCTTTATTCTACTTGGTGGTGGTACATAGCGAATCGTATGCTGAGTTAAAATTAAAACATTTTTTCAGATGTTTAACCTGATGTTTGGTCCTCAAAAAGTAACAATGTTTTTAGGCATTTAAATAATATTCCATTCATTTAATTTGATCAAAAATAGCTTTTCACTTCATAAAAAGACTTGTGTAACTCACGATGGTAGTTTTAAACTGAATAGAATCTTATTAATTCTTATTGAAATAATCCTCAAATTTCATCGTTCCGAATTTATTGTAATGCATTTTTCTCCTAGAAATACTTTTTAAACAAATATTTGAAGGTTGCTACAAACTATCTGTTTTGATTCATTTCGTATTCATATAGGTACACGTATGATTATTTACATGATTGTTGTTTGTTTCATAATGTATAATTTTTATAACATTATCAAATTTATTTTGCAGATAAATCTATTTCTAAATCTTAGGAATTTCATTATCAACCTCTTCAGTAGGGCGGGCCGAAAATATCGAATTTTGCCTAATCAAATCTCTACTATAAAAAAATTTGCCTTTTCTTATCAGGATGACTATACAATTTTTTTTTTTTGTCAATATTATAACCAGTTGTAACGAGCTGGAAATTTTTAATTTTTTTCTATAAGTACGAAAATGATGGTTGAATTTTTTTCTGTGCAGTTTGTGACTCACCGAGTTATTTGAGTTAATCATGTTATTTTATTTTTATTGCCTTAAAAATATTTCTTTGATTTGAAATAATCAATTAATTTATAAATAAATGTCTAGGAAGATTTTTCTTTCTAAGAAAGGAAATTTAAATAAAAACTAAATTAAGTTTCACACCTATGCAAACACACTTCAGGTTCGGCGTTAAGGGAAAGTGACATTAATTATTTAATTTTTGATAAGTACCTTATATCAATTTTTCCCTTCAATGCACGTCAGTCGAGAAATTAACATAAAAAAATACGTACGGCTTTCCATGCTCAGGTAGTATCCGGTCAACCACGTGAAATCTTGTAATACATTTTTTATTTTGTTCATTTCCAGAAGAAGACTTAGATCTACGAGTATTACCTCCAGTTAGTGCGAATAAAAGACAAAGCTCGGAACATGTAGAACCAACTATAATTAAAAAGAGCAAGGTTGAAAAATTCGATGCGTAAGTACAACATATTCATTTTTTTTTTAAATTTGCTGCCTCGCCTTAGAAGTGCTTGGGTTGAAACTGTGGTATGCATATAAATAATTTCTATGCCTTTGAAAAAAATCCAGTCTTATCTTTAAAGCACTTACCGAAAAAAGTGAAATGGTTTTACAAATGAAAAATGCATTTTTTATTTGTAAAATAATTTTTTATAGAATACTTTCACTCTGACGGTTCTTTAAAAACAAATTTGTTCACTCGTTTCAAACTACTTAGGAAATATAAACATTTCATATACCTATAATCATTTATTTTTTAAATTCAAAAATACTCCACCGAAAGTCAGAAAATAATACACTTTGGGGAAAAATGTAATTCTATAATAAAAATTGTGGAATTTTTCTCTCAAATCGGAATTTTCTTTCGAGCTGTAAACTACGAACTACAACGTTCAACTATACTTCAGCTATACTTTCGAACCTGGAGAGTTTATTAGCCAGTGTTTATTTACAAATATGATAGATATTTGAAGTTCATTCTGCGCACAGTAGTAAACTGTAACCTTCTAACCGTTACATATGACGTTCTGTCGTATTTTTGGTGCTGTTGACTGTACCCTATGCAATGATATCGATAAATGGCGGCCTAAATACGAAGTACAAATAAGTATGAAATGTTGGTTATCACTGAGAAACTTATGTGTTTCTACGATTCACATTATCCGTGACCTATTTTTATACAGAATTCTTGTCAGTAAAGTTATTTTTTTATGAACTAAACATTTTTTCTTGACTAAACTTTTTCAGTTTATTATTTTTCAATAACTGAAATTTTGAATTACAACCTAAAGTATTCAGTAGGAAATTCTTATGGGGGGAAGTGCCAAAATTTGGAAAACACATTTTAATTTAACTCACGTCCCTGTCAAAATTGTGTTAACATTCGATTTGTTCCAAAAGGGCGCAAGCACTTTTCTTAAAGAAAATCGGATTATTGGCTCAAAAAATCAGATAAATTCTAATATACATTTTGGTAAAAGGGTTTTTATAATATCATTTTTTAATTCAGAAACTCCGAATTTTTATACGATTCTAAAATAAAATAAAAAATAATCGCTATTTTTGTCAGAACTGAATTACTTTTTTATACGAAACTTTGAAGTCTTTATTTTCATTCAAAATATATCAAACGTACATATTCAATATATGCATGTGAGTTCACTTTCTCTCAAGACTTTGTGTTTTTTTTTTGTTTTAACAAATCTTTAGTGATGATTTTAGTCTTGATAAGTTTTGAAAACTTGTATTCTGAGGCAATGTTTATTACTTTTGCAATATCTTTTTACAGAATTATTTTAATTATTATCTAACAGTACAAAAAGGAAAAACAAAAACATCTTTCGCTGTGACTTGATTGAGTTGTCATTTGGTTTACACGTTTTTTTGTTAATTATTGACTTTGTTTTATTGTTTTCCATGTGCAGATTGATATTTTACATACAGAAATATAAACTTTCTTATTATTCAATAAAAAATCTCTGAATTGATTTACTTTTACCTGAAAGAAAACTGGGAAATTATGGAGAATTTGTTCTCCTTGATTAAAATTGAAATTGGCAACCAGAAATAAATGTCATTGAACAATTGTTAACTTTTAATAATTTGAAATGACCCACATATTCACAGCTAATTATAATCTGAAATAAAACTTTTTAAACAGAATCGTGCACACTTACGAATAATTCTTAGATTGTAGGCTCAACGTGAAGCTTCCAATTTAGGAAAACATCCAACGCGTCGGATTGACTTCTTTTCTTCTTAAAGTTATCACTGCAAATTTTTTACTTATCCTTTTATTCGATTGCAGATTATTTGGAAATGAAGACGTTGATTTACGAATGCTCACTAATCCTAATGCCGGTCGGCCGCCAACGCCGCCTCCACCCGTAATATCTGGAGATGAAGGAAAAGACAGTTGGGCAAAACTGAAAACCCCCTCGAAGAATAACGACAGAGACATCAAGACAGAAAAACCCATCACTGAAGAGAAGCGAGATCGAGACCGAAGCAGAGATCCTCTCGGCAGGCCTAGACTGTACAGCAAACTTCCTGATGATCCCAAAGAGAGGCGAAGAACCCTTTCCAACGAAGATCAAGAACCAAGATTTGGCCGCCGAGGACGGGATGCTGACAAGCACGAGAGAAATCCCGACAGAAATATTGAAATCATTTTGAAACAAGCTGCTGAACAACTGAGTCAGGGTGCGATCTCAAAAGCTGATTACAACAAATTGATACAGGAAGTTCTACACATGAGTGAACTTCAAAAACTAAAGGCAGCTCAACGTCAAGAGAAGGAAGTGGGTTCTCTGGTCTGGGAGAAGGGAAGCAACTTGGACGTGAAGAATAGGATGTCAGGCTTCCCCATAAAGGATGGCGAACATCATAGGAAGGATTATCCCATTGGAAGAAACGAAGGAGGCTCAAGATGGCAAAATCAACCTTGGCAACGGCCAGGACCCTGGGCGCATCCTCCAGGTCCACCCTTTGGCGGTCCACAAGGTCATTTCAATCCAGATTACAGACCCTTGGGTCCCTGGCAAAACCCTAGACACTTTGGCCCGATGAGGCCGGACTTTAATCAATTCCACGGAGGCTTCAACCCCAACATTGGTCCTCGAATGGGACCGGGCATGATGGGTCCCATGGGTCCAAATGGTCCGATTATGCCTAACATGATACCGAATGGACCTCTTGGGCCAATGGGCATGGGTAACTCGCCTTTACAGATGTCTGGCATGGGACCCGGATCCATGATGATGAATGGTCCTATGGGGAAAATGATGCACTCCACCGTTGGACCGATGGGACCACTGGCGCGAAATTCCTCGCCCTCCTCTACACCCAAGTACGATATTGAAGAAAACGAAGAAGAGTACAACGGACCTTCAAATAAAAATGTCTCTTTCAGCTGCGAGTTGCCAATGCCTGATCAGAAGTTGCTGGATGAGATCACTCACGACGTTATGAGATCGATAAAGATTGACAGCATAGAGAGGGAAATTAGGTATTACGGGCAAACTGCTGTAGTCTTCATGAGTTGGGACGATCCGAGAGAAATTGGTTTTCAGGATGGAGTAAGGAGAGTTTTAATCGATGACAAAGAAACTATCACTTGTGCATTTAACGAGCCTTATAAAGAATTCCTCTACATGGAAGAAGTTCATAGGATTAAATTAGGAGGACCTACGAGGGAATTATACATCGACGATCGTTGGTATGAGTGTTACTTTGGTGGCCCTGCAATTTCGATAAATCTCGGTGGCAAAATAGTTAATGTCAAGTTGGAAGGACCATCGCCCCAAGTGAAAATTGGTTCGGTCAAGAGGACAGATTTGGTGGTGGGTAAAATAAACCTGATTATCAACGCCAAGGACATGGTGCCTGTGTTTTTGGACGCGAAGCCTCAAAAAATTAAAATTGAAGGCAAACCACACACTCTGGAGTTTACTGATGCTTTACAAACTGTTTTACTAAATGGACATCCATTCAAAGTTGAGTTTGGAGATCTGCCGAAGCCAATAATCGTAGGAAGCAAAAAACATTTTATAAGATTCACGGTATTACCGAGAGGTGTGCGAGCTGGTCATGTCAAGATTACTGGAATGAGGGGAGATGCCCCTATGGAATCGCCTCCTATTTCCCCGCGACTGAATCAAAATTTGAGCATTGAAAATACACCCGCTTCAGCCTCAATGCCTTCGACTATCGAGCACGACTCTTGTTCTCAAGATGGATCTGATTTCACTTCTTCGACTCCCAAACCTAATTTGCAGTTGGATATGTTATCGTCAGTTTTGCCATCAGCCATGGCACCATCTTCTGGACTTTCATATCAAGCAGAACCGACTGAAAATCCACCAGCACCGGCTCCAGTTTTGAATTTGAATATGGACGAGTTATTCCAGAGGCTAGTGGAAACTGGTATTGTTGCTAATCTTTCGGAGCCGAAAAAACAAGAGGAACCGGAGAAGGAAAAGCCGGAAATTATTCCGGTATCGTTTGATGATGATAAATCGTTAAAAGTTAAGCAACCAGCGGTTATTGCATTATTATACAATGGTATGCAATGCAGCTCCTGCGGTTCAAGATACGCTACACCGGAGTTGACGTCTAGGTATAGTCAACATTTAGACTGGCATTTCCGACAAAACAGGAAGGGAAGAGATTCACAAAGGAAGGCTCATTCGCGAACATTCTACTATGATCTTAGCGACTGGACACAATATGAGGAAGTAGAAGACTTGGAGGACAGAGGCGAGTCTATAAATCTTTTTTTAAATAAATCCCTATTTTTCCAGGTTTCTCAGTTTTTCCCCTATTCCCCTATTTTTATCCTTTTTTTTCAAGAAACCTTGCCCCCCTTTCCCCTTAAATGTGGACTGAATTAATAAAACCTAATATGATTAAATATTTTCAGGTGTTTTTAGGCATATTTTAGGATTTCAATATTTTAAATTGCCTTCAATTATATAACAATTAAGAAAAACAACATGGACAATTTTAAATCTAGAAGTGATCAAAATTTGATATTTTCAATGCAAAACGACCATAATTTCTAAATTTAAAAATTGGAAGCATTTAAAATTAAACACTTTAAAAATCAAAGACCGAAAAAGTAACAAGTTTTTATTTTTAAAAGGTTATATTGTTAGCCTTCTAAATTGTTCAATATTTAAAATACAAGGGCAGGGTGTCTAGTGGACCGGGAAATCGGGAAAACCCCGGGAATTTAGTTTCACCGGAGAAAACTCCGTGAATTTTATTTAAGATCGGAATTTTTTTAATGTAATGGTAAAATCTACTTATTTCCACTTTATTTATGGCTATTTGAAAAGGGGGAAAAAAAATAAATTTCGAAAATAAAAAGGAACATTAACTTTTATTTTTGCAAAAATGTAAAAAAAAAGTGTATAATTTAATGTTTAAGATAGGGAAAAAATGCTAATGTGTTTATTTCGTGAGAAATTGTAAGTTATCTAGGATAATATACATATAATATATACGTTATTGTAAATAAAAACTGTAAAATCGGTACAAGTCCTTTTGGACATTTTTTTATATTTTTATGGGCTACAAAATAAATTTATATCAGTAAAATCCACCGAGACCTTTTTTCTTCGCGTTTAGCGCGGGGTTCTTTTTCAATTTTAGCACTTTTAATTTGAAATTGAATGCTTTGAATTGAAAATTTTTTTACTTTAAACTTCAAAATTTAAATTCTTGAACTTTTGAATGATTCTACCTTGATTTGATCTTTGTAAGTATGAAAAAAAGTCAACAAAAATTCTTTAAAAAAGTGTAAAAATTAACTCGCTGTAGTAAACTTGAAATGTTGAAATAAGCAATGAGTACTGCATATTTTTTAATTTGTCATTGAAGAATTAAAAATTTGACTTAAATAAAATATTCAAATTCAAATATTCGTAATTGTACAATTTTAAATTTAGTCTTAAAAAGGAAACGTTTTTTGAATTCAAAAGTGAATAATTAAAAATTTTAAAATGTTCCAAAAGGAAAATTTAAATAGAATTAATCAAAAGTTGTGAAGTACTCAAAAAAAGTTTCAAATCAAACTTCTTCAAAGTCGTATAATAATTTAATTCGATATTTCCCTACTAAAGATTTAAAAAATTCCTTGTCATCTGCGGGTTTTTCTGGTCTCAAAAAATTGTAAATGTACAAATTACCTTACTTAGTGAAAACAATAATGCTTTTAATAAGACATTTTGTATGAAAAAAATTAATCATTTTCCAAACATGATTTTTATAAAATTTATATAATTGTGGATTGAATGGAACATTTAATATGGAGCAAAATAAACTTTAACGTGACATTTCTGTGAACAAATAGACAAAAAATTAAATTAAATGTTATTTTAGTTTTATTTTGATTGACACGAAACTCGGTGCAAAACTAATTATTTTCGAGTCGAGTTTCATGTAAATCGCAATAAAACTAAAGTGTCATTTAATTTTGAAATGATTGTTCAATAGATCCTTTATTTTCAGTCCACTTTGTTCTGCTCATCGTCATTTGCAATCTAATTATTCACAACTTAAAATTTTTTGAAAAAATGAAAAAAATGTCCCTTAATTTGGTGAAGGTCCCTGTTTTGAATCCTAAAGGGAATTTTGAGTGGCTACACTTCTGGTAACATTTCCCTGGGAAAAAGTGTGGTTTGTAAAATTGACAAAATCGGAGGCAAACCCTTGTTTTTCTAAGGTGCTGAATTCTCAAAAGGCCGTATTTCTTCCTGGTAATATAATCGAATGCTATTTCCTTGCATTTTCAGCTCAAAGTTGGTTCGAAACGGAAAAACAAACAACCGAAGTCGAGAGTGCAGTAACCGAGGATCTTCCGGAGGAAACTGAACAGCCAAGTGTTCCTACAGGATCAGCTACAGAACTTCGGTGTCACGTTTGTCATGACGAATTTAAACAATTTTACAATGAAGAAATGGAAGAATGGCACATCAAACCAGCAATTGTCTTTGAAGGCAATAACTTCCATCCTTTTTGTCTCGAAGATCATAAAGTAAGTGAAACTTTAGTTTTTAAATTTATTCGTTGCCAGTCTTGCATAATAATGTTTTTATTATCTACATACTTATATTCAATGTATTCTTGTTGCATTCTTGCGAAATAGGAAAAGCTCCTTGTGGTATGTGCTTTTTGATAAGTTGATAATACGCACATTAAAATATTTTTCTTTGCAATTTATGTTTGTTGTTAAATGTGAGTTCCTCATTCTAGAGTTAGAGCATTCGCACTTCCTACAAATGACGAAACGTATTCATTTGAGTCACTAATCTTTAAATAATAAAACGAATTTGTAATTTTAGAATGATTGCTCTAGGGTCGGAACACACTGTTTAAACTTTATGGATCGTGAAATTTTTTATATCAATATATTTATAAACTATCTCTAAAATTTTTACTTTTCTACACTCTTGCGTAAATCATTCTTTTGACAGTGATTTTAACCCACATGCTGCTGTCAGCCGATTGGTTTTTATGCAATCTAAAAGATTTGTAATAATGTAAATTTGAATTAAGAATTTTAAAAGATATTTATTAACTTAAGTTTTATAATTAAAAATCCACGTTGTAGCTTAATCCCATTTAGGTGTCAGATATTTATATGGGGAATTATTTCGCAAGAGTATCTCACTCTGAAAATCAATATTCTCTGTTAGAGAATTTTGAATCCTAAGGATTTTGTGTGGAAAATCGATATGGGTGATTCCACGCTAAGTGCACAACTTGAGCAACGAAATTTTTCAATTTTTTTTTCGTGATATAAAATTGAACGGAACATTATTATTATGTTTAGGGGTCAAGAAGTTCATTCCCGTAACGAGCCGGTAAAAATTGCAACAATTTTTGCATTTATTTAAACAATTCACCTGGAGACGCTCAGTACAAGTTTTAGTTTTTGAAAACGGGAGATTCTCAAGCATAATTCATGGGCATTTTTTAAAATAATGTTTTCAGGAATTATTGATAATATATTTAACTCTGATGATGTGAAATTAAAAATGACGGAAGAAAATCAAAGTATTCAGAATCATTTTGTTAGAAATACTTTTTATTTTTTTCAATTAAAATATGAACACTTCAAAACAGGCCTGTCCAAGTAGGAGCGCGCCATCCCAAAACAGATGTTTCGCCTTCCCTTCCAACGCTGCTCCTTCAGCTA
>JBAGKK010498718.1:0-15007 GCA_037177015.1 Euceroptres primus | reverse complement strand
ATATATATATAAATATGCGCACACACAAATACACACGCACACACAGCCAATTTTTTAAGGAGAATAATTGAAGATAGAAAAACTGAATAAACAGAGAAAAACCATAAGTTCCACATGAAGCAAAGAAACTCAATATGCTATAAAACAAAAATAAACTATCATACTTTAAATAACATGCAAAATAAAATAAAATAGTTCACTTTTGTTATAGATCAGTTTGAACTTTTCTACTTCATCTTGAACTTCAGTTTTTTCTATAAGTTTGGATAATATTAGGTTTTAATTAGTATTTGCAACTTTTTTTTAGTTCCTCTTGAACTTATATTTTTTCTGTAAAGTTAAGTGCACTTGAGAAAATAATAATGTAGCTAGGCCTACCAGCAATGTTCAAGATTGAAAAAATTTGAAAAAGTGACCACTTTTTTAAAAGAAGTGACCAAAAAATGACCAACAAATTTTCGGTTGCAGTTTTATTTTCTTAAAACAAATCAATTAATAAGCCCTTTCATCAATGAAAAACACTAAAAATAAGTTTGATCAAAAATAATTTAGGCATTTTATTAAGCCAGAGATCACAGCGGTTCAGTAAGTAGTTCAATTTCATAGAAAACCATTTGTGTGAATTTAGTTACATCTTATTTTGAATACATAGTTGAAACCAATTGAAATTTTGTCGTAATTTCAGTTACTTTCGAGTAACATTTTTTTTGCAACTCATTTTGTGGAAAATTCAGTGTTAAATTGAGGATTGACGTTTTACAGTGTTTAGGGGAAATAAGGAATTCCTTTTTCAAAGAAGGGAAAAATTTTTTAAATATAAAAATTTTCTGCTACTAAAACTGCGGACAAGAATTTATATTTCCAAATTATCAATTATAAAATTGATGAATTTTTAAATTTTCAACAAAAAAAATTTCCGAAATAAGTCTGCTAAAATTTTCCAGAATCTTGAAAAAATCCCCAAAAATCTTAGACTCCTATTTAAAAAATACCCCACAAAATTTCGAGACTTTCAAAATCTTTGGGACTCTCTAGGCTAAATCCTTCATGAAATCTTTTATAACTTTCAACAATTTTTTAGAATCTTCTAGAATACCTATTTTAAATTTTCTAATTACTTGTAGATTCGTTAAATCTTTTGAAATCTATTAAAATCCTTTAGAATCTTCTAAGTTTTTTGAATTTTTTAAAATCTTCCAGAAGCTTCCTAATTCTTCCAAAGTCTTCTAAAATTCTTAAGCATTATCTAGGACCTTCTTCCAGGCTCTCTGGAACTTTTAAAGAGATATACAGAATTTTTCAGAGTCTTCTAAAATCTTCTAAAGTTTTCAGAGTCTTCTAAAATTTTCTAAAGTTTTCAAATTCACCCCAAAATCTATTAAAATTTTCAAAAATATTCTACCCTGTTTCAGAATATTTTAGAATCCTCAAAAACCTTTTAAATTCTGCCATAAATTATTTCTAAAATATTCTAGTCTCTTCCAGATTTTTTTCTAGATTTTCAAAAAAAACAATTTATAAAATTTTATATAATTTATAAAATTTTGTAAAGAATATTCTTGAGGATTCTAGAAGATTCGGGAAGACTCTAGCATATTTTGTAGAATATTAAAGAATTTTAGGATATTCTTTAAGATCTTATAAGATTATTATAGGAGAACCCGGTGAACCCATAAAACTGTAAATGATTATAGAAGTATCCAAAAGAATCTAGAAGATTGCAAAAGATTCTGAAACAATCTCGAATATTTTAGAAAATTTTTAAAGATTTCAGATAAGTTTTGGAGATTCTAAAAGATTTGAGAAAATTTCGGGAGTCTTTTGTAGATTTTAGAGGATTCTAAAAAATTTTGGAGAATCCTGGCAATCTCTAGAACATTCTAGCAGGTTATAGAAGAGTTCCGAATCTTTTAGAGGATTTTAGAAGATTCTGGAACAGTTTATAATATTTTGAAATTTTGTTTGAAGATTAAGAAGTCTCCGAGAGAGTCTGGAAGATTATGAATCAGTCTGAAATTCTAGAGAATTCTAATAGATTCGAAAAGTTTGAAAATTATGTAAGATTTTAGATAACTTTGAAGGATATTAAGAGTCTGGAGGATTCTGGAAGACTGTATGGGACAGTGTAGAATTTTCTGTAGAATTCTAACAGATTTTAAATGAATTTCCAAGATTTTGTAGGATTTTAGGAGATTTAGGGAGTTTTTTCCAGATTTCGGAGGATTCTAAAAGATTCAATTCAACTGAATTTAAAATTAATGCAAGGTGAATTTATTTCACTAAATTAAGTTTATTCGCGTGAATTCTGAAACAGGTATATACAGTTGAATTCACTAGTGGTTCTGAATCAACCGTAAATTGTTTTCGCTGTAGAATTTTAATAATACTTTTAATAATGTGGATTTTTAAAAGCTTGCTTCATACAACGAGGTCGAGACAACAGTGGCAAAGCCAACGTGAGTGAACATGCCAGATTGAACATGCTCCATGCTAGTATTCAAATTGCACGCAGGGATGTTTGTGAAAGCGCACTTGGCTGGGTGTGTACGAACTTACACAAGCAAATATATAATTTCCAAAGCTTTGAACGTTGAAGCTTTTGTTTGCTAAGCGGTAATCTCCGGATCACAAGTTCGCGTGGAAAGGAGCTGGCGATGAAATTTCACTTGAAAGAACCAACCCGTGTGAGAACGCGGATTTTGCATATGAGTTACATGAGAAGTGCAGTTATACTGTTGAAGTTATGTTATCTGCAAAGAAAGCTTAAATTAATTTGTTTTAGTAAAATTTTATTCCACTTTATCGTCCTAAAATAATTCCCGAAAGCATTTTTATGAAACCATAAGAATATCATTTTAATAAATTATAATAAATTAAAATAAATGTTGCAATTTTGTGCGTGAAGAGAAAGAGCTTTAGCTTTAGTTTGCAAGTTGTATTGATTGCCGTTACCAAGTGCTATAGTTTTAAAGTTCAATCGAATTTTTTTGTCTTTCTTTTCTCGTTTGCCACGTGGCTGAAGACCGTTATCGTTACAAGCAACTATTATCTGCCAGTTCTTCGATAATCGGTTACCAAGTGATAAAAAAGGAAGTGTTTTCTGACTACAAGACTGTGAAAAATTAAGGGACAAAAATCTTTTCCACTCTCATCTTCTTTCAAAGAACAAAGCTTAAGTTCTGCTTAGTCATGTAGCGGAATGAGAAATTCTTGGACTCGGAAACAGTTTGTGCAACCGGAAACATTGCACAGCCGTGTTCCATTTCCGGAAACGACCGAACGTTCATACCCAAACGAAATGGGAGAAACAAGACTCAAGCCTGCAAACAATACTGGAAACGAGAGAGTTTTGCACACGTCAACGGAAGTTACGTTACATTTTGGACCAGACTCGAGCGAAAACGAACATTTTGTTGTTGAACAAAAGGGTTGCTCTTCTATCCAGAAGCCCTGATATTCGACGACCCTAACCAAAATGCTTTGAAAGCCTTACTTTGAATAGCTTTTGTCACTTAGTTTGTGTAAAGCTATTAAACCATTTATTAAATATTAAGTAAGATAAAATATTGCAAGATAGGAACAAATAATGTAAAAGAATGGATAAAACAATAGGCTCCAAATTTTAGGTGTAAATAACATTCATATTAACGCATTATATGGAAAAAATTAAGTCACCTACGACCTTAAACAGAGGAAAGCCGAAAATCTAGATAGACTTGAGATTTGATTATAAGCTTGACATTCGTATGAAACGTCATTCTGACAGTAAAATACAGGAATTCACAAATTCTTTTACATAAAAAAGTTTGTTCTGCTATATCCCTTTGACATACTAAATGGTTTAAAGAGATACATTAAAAACCTATAAAACAAATCCAGACTCTGAAGTTGATTGCAGTGAATTCTATCAGTTTTCATTGATTTTGATCAGAAAGGCAGTTATAAAAAAAATAATAGAATAAAAAATATTCAATAAGTTTCTGGAAAACAGATGGATATTGATAAAATAATATTGTTACATATGATATTTTGTAATATATTTTAGACAAAATAAATATTTTAAAAAGGAAGTTTTAGAAAAAAATGTTTCCTCGAATATAGTAAAAAGTGAAAAATCAATTTTACACACAATTAAGCAATACCTTGACATTGTACAGTATCTGCAGTATCCTTGACATTGCACAAGACTCTTACGTCATGACAGACTACTAAACAAAACGACACGTGCAATCGGTCGAAAAAGAATTCATTCCAAATACAAATATAAGTGTGAGTTCTCCTTGTAATTGTATTTATTTCTTGTCAAAAAATAAGTCCTTGACTTGAGAAGAATAAACATGATTCTTTACTATTCTGTTATCAGGTCTATCGTAAGAATGTAAGTAAGAATAATTATGCAAACTTGTCAAGGAAATGGAATATTTTTGTGTCAAACTAAACACAAATTATAATTGGATTTGTTTTTGAACTGAAATTTCAATCCAAGATGAATACTGGAATAATTTTCTAATAAAATAAAGGAGTTCGTTCCAGCAGTAAACTTTTTATGACTAATAATTCCCCCATCGAAAATCTACTCATTATCCGTGTAATTAAATACGACTTAAATTCTTCCTAATAATTATGCCTTCTTAGAAAATATATTCATTGTGCTTGTAATGAGATTCCAGTTAAAACTATCCTGCGTAGCTGCTATGAAAAGCAATCCTCAAAACCACATTCAAGTTAGAAAACTACATTCTAGGATTCATTATAATTTTGTAAAGCATTAAAACTGAAGAAGATTGTAATGGAGGTGCATAAAAACAAAGCGGAGCTAACAGTAATTCTGAAAAAGTAAAGTCTTCAAATATTGGAGTAAATAATTATATATTTTAATGCTTGTTATTTAAACTAATAATATAGCAAATTTTTATACGAATAGCAAATTTTTTTGAAAATTTAACTAATTATTGATCACTTCAATTAACATTTAGTAAAAATGAAAAACGTTTGACTGTAGTTCAGATTTAGAGAGAATTACATAAGTACTGTGACAAAAAATGTTCTCTGCAATTACTGATATCAAAAACCTCTAATTACTATATTTATTATTTTCGATTGAGACTTGAAATTTAAAGCCTGATGTGCACTGGAATTAATTTTATATTTAGATTTATTAGTGAAAGGAAAATATTATATTATTATTGACACTTTCCTTCCAAAATCGATATGAAGGCGAGAGGATCATCTGCACGAGCGCACATGAATTAGCAAAGTAATCATTAGTCATTACTGTGTTTACACACGCATTACGTTTACATACGCAAATTTGTAAATTTGCGAATATGCATTTTCGATAATATAACTCAATAACAATACGCAATACGTGCTCCTGCAAATGTGTAAGTCGTTAATATAATTGAATGCATTATACAAGTATCGAATGTATATTTTCAAACTATAACCAGTACCTGCGTAAGAGTTTAAATTTAATTACACATCGATTTTATTGATCTTGTTTATGTATGTAAGATATGTATTCCAGTATTTGTTTTGAATTGTCGCATTTTATAAAAGGGACCAAATTATTGATGAACATTTTAATTAGAGGCAAATACTTTTTAAAAAAGTTCCTTTAAAAAACTATTTTTATAATCTAATATCTTGATGTCTCACTAAAAATACATCCTCTTTAAAAAGAGGATGCAAAAATAAGTAACCCAGCATAAACAAGTTCCTCTCAAAGTTTCATCGAATTAAAAATATATATCTGAACTCTTAAACGTTAGTGGCAAGACACTCAAGGCCGCTTAAGCTTAGGTTCACTTGAGACTCCAGGAAAATTTATGGTATCTTATTGCCGAAGGCAAAAAAAAAGCATCCAAAGAATTTGTGAGAATTTTATTCGAAGGGTCATCAGCCCAAGTACTCTTACTCTACTTTAAAAAAGACTTTAATAAAATAGAAAATTTAAGCAACCACTTTTTGGAATATCTAGGGAAATCGATACCGAATTATATATTCTCGAATTTCTTTTTAAAAATATTATGCCAATTATTCTTTTCTTTACTTTTGATCATTTTACTAATATAAATGCACATATAAAATAATTAACAATTTAAAGTTTTGAAATACAGGATTTAGTTAAAGGAAGGCTTGAAATTTAAATGTCCTTACGTTGACGCGAAATTAAAAATATCCATCTATAAACTTGAACGACGTTTTTTAAATATTTATCAGTATATTTAAATGAATCTCTTTTATCTTAAATGTAACTTTGCAATAAAGGACTCAAACATTTCACTGATAAAGTAATTTAAATATTGCGAAGTTATACACAGTAAAAGCTGGTCCAAGATAAGCAAATTTCGAATGCAAGGAAAGTATACAACATAAAAAAGTGCGCTTCTTATTATCTGCCAGTAAAAGAGTTTACTATTTTCATTTACATTTTTTTTTAAACTTTGCGTTTCAAGTACAGCCATGAAAATTAAATTTATGTATTCAATATTCATCTCCAGAATCAGAAGGTAAAACGGCATTTTTATACATCACTGTTTAAAATTTATAATTAAGAACAATTTTCAAAGTACATTTTTAAAGCACATTTTAAACGTACAATTTACTGTACATAAAATATTGTTCATATCTTAAATCAAAATATTTAAGTAATTATGCCATTTTACCTCCTTTTTAAAGGTATCGTGCACTACAGCATATATTGATATTTTCAAGTTTCCTCGAGTCAAACTTTTTCCACTATCGAAAATGAAGAATCTCTTAC
This sequence comes from Euceroptres primus, assembly GCA_037177015.1. Lineage (NCBI taxonomy): Eukaryota > Metazoa > Arthropoda > Insecta > Hymenoptera > Figitidae > Euceroptres > Euceroptres primus. The sequence goes on along the minus strand of JBAGKK010498718.1, from coordinate 8,241 downwards.
CTGTGGCAATTATTTTGGCGCACGTGAGAACCCTACAGTTGAACTTGCTCGAAATTATTCGCCCCGAAAACGAGATAAGATTAAAATGCACTTTGCTAAAAAGCTCGATTTTATTTAGTATTCAGGTGGTATATGAAAATGTTCTATATTACGGAAAAAATCAAATATACATCCTTTTGCGAGCGCGTTCGGCACGCAAGTGATTGCCACAAGTTGAAACGAGGAGGGAAAGAAGAGATGAACGTCGCGATTCCGCGGGAGTCATTCGCCCATTGGGTCGCGAGTTGCGCGCGTCGACGACCGCGTGGCAAAGCTCAATTTTTGTATACGCACAGTTTGTCTTACCAATTAGAATTTCTATTTACCATTAATTGGCTAATTTAATTAATTTAACAAGTATATAAAAACAATAAATATTTTTTTAGATTTCATGGAGGCTAGTCCCTATAGAAACCAAATTAAACCGTCAATTACGTTCGAAAATAAAAATTCTGCACAGTTAATTCTACACAAACAAATTTTATAATTCATATCTATTAATCTCAATATCCACACTGTAAAATACTGCACAAAATAATAAATTAGATGTTTCCTCCTTTAGAATTTAACCGTGTAGAGTTTAGCAGATATGAATTATCAAATTGTCTTGTGCTGAATTTTCTCGTGCTTAAAATTAACTCGGAAAAAGGTTTTTGTGTTGAGTTTATCTGTGTACAATTGATACCACCATCAGAAAGAACGTTAAGATAAAAAATTATAACATTTTCAACATGAAAATAATACCGATTTTAAGCAGTGATTCGTTTTCTTTTTCTATAAAAGGAACAATTTCTTTTCAGCTTGAACATTCGTCCATGAATCAATCAAGTCAAAAAGAAGCCCGATACTCATGCAAATCGAGGTCACATTATCGAAAAGATATCAAACAAGTTTGAAACATGGAATAACCTCGTTCACAGACACGAAAGTTATTAAAAATACAAGAGAGAATCTATATCAAAATCTTTTTTGCAATTCAAAATAAAATTACTTTTCAAAATTGCCGAGCCAAAGTTCAATATCTTGAAAAAGGGAAAGCTTTTAAAATGTGTAGAAAAAGGAATTCGAGGATAATTACATTTCTTATTCGAGGACTTGCAAAGCTGTTACTTGGTGTATTTAGTTCAATTAACGTAGGAACGAAAGTCGCGTATTGCTCCTGTTACATTATATGGATTGAATAACGAACCAATTACAACTACCGGTCCGTTAAGTGCACGTGTTTCAATGCAAATTCAATGCCGAGGTATACATCCGACCCAATGTATAGTTAATGTGGCTATATACTTTTTATACTTTGATACAATTTGTATTTTCAGGCATTGCGACGAAAATTGCAGTCGACAAGTACCTAAATTAAACGGTTAATGATAGACCTTCACAAAGACATAGCAAGAAACTATAAATAGTTAGTAATAATTTTCTTCTTATAGACAGTCAGTATACAAGTGTGAAAAGATATTTGCATATAATATTATAATATATTTATTGAAAACAATATTTATTTTAATTTAAGGAGGATCACGCGGGAGTGGAGAAAACATATAAAAACTTAATTAATTACACAGGTCGACAAAAATTGACTTTTTTTTGTACCCAAAGACTGGACTAGGTGACTCCGAAGGATTTTTATCTCCTGAAAACGAATCCGTTGTCCCAATTTTTCCGATTTTTTTTCTCCGAGATATGGCACATTAACCATTTCAATTACACACTGAAAAAATAGCAAAGAAGGCGAAGAAAGCGAATAAAATTGTTTTATTCGATTGATAAAGGGTTTGGTGTCTAAAGGTTTTTGTGTTTGCTGAATCCGAATTTGCACTCAGATTTACAAAATTCAAGATGGGGGATCCAGCATGGCGGACCAAAATTTTAAGAAATACTTGGTTTTGTACAAGACTTGAATATTGCAAATCTGAGTTCAAATTCGGATTCAGCAAACTCAAAAACCTTTAGTCACCAAACTCTTTATCAATCGAATAACACAATTTTATTCGCTTTCTTCGCCTTATTTGCTATTTTTTCAGTGTGAAATTGAAATGGTTAATGTGCCATATCTCGGAGAGAAAAAATTGGTTTACGATGATCCATAATGGAAATGAAAGGTAAAAAGTAGTACTAAACGATGGCGTAAGCAGTTTTGAGGGGAAAAAATCGCTGCTCGTGTTATATTGTTTCAAATATGGCTGAAAATGGCCATTTTTCACTTTTAGATTAGGATATCTCGAAATTCTGACGTGTAGGAAAAATTTGGACAACAAATTCGTTTTTAGGAAATCAAAATCCTTCAGGGTTACCCTTTCCGGTCTACGGGTACAAATTTGGACGGTCTGTGTTACGACTTTTGAAAATATTATCTCTATTAGTCAATGCATATTTGAAAAGGCAAATATATACTGTACCAGGAAAAAATGTGAAGTCGTGGAAAATATTATTTAGAAATTACTGTCTGATTACTATAAGTCGAAATTTTATGTAGTTTTTTCAACTTTATTCTTCAAAAATCGTCGGATTTTAATGATTAAGGGTTTACTTCACAGAAAATTCCAAGGTATCATTTTAATCTGCAGCAAAATAAGAAATCAAAAAACAAAAGACTGTGACAATAGAATAAATGATCCACTTCAAATCAAAATAATATTGCTGCAGATTAAAATAATATCCCACGATTTACTGTGATAAGAAACATTTTAAATTAAACAAATATCTGTATTTCTGCGGATAATTATTTTTAAAATTAATCCTATGGTGAAGTCTTAGATAATTTCACAACGAACTAAACAAACCCTTAATCATTAAAATCCGCCCATTTTTAAAAAATAAAGTTGGAAAAAACTATGTAAAATTTCAACCTACAGTAATCAGACAGTAATTGCTATTAAAAAAATATTTTCTACGACTTCAAATTTTTTCCTGGTAAAGTATAAATTTGCGTTTTCGAATATGTGGGTGATTGCCAAAAAGTTGACCATTTTAAGTCCCTACCATTTTTCACATATCCTGTGATTAATTTTTTCTAAATGTCAGGTTACGCAATATCCCAAACTACAAATTTAAAATAGAAAATTGCTAAATAATAGCAAAAATATTTCCTTTAATAATTTGGGCTTATGAAAATCGATTGAAATTAGTTACAAAAGATGATTACGGAGTGATGAGTTGAATATTTTACAGTTAAAGATAAGAAAAATTGCTCCAAAGTCTGTCCCCAAGTTTTGTGTCAGGTTTTACGATTTTGCTATTTTAAGATAAAATTCGAAGATCGTGATTCAAATTATTCAAAATACGACGTAGATTTGTTAATTTTAGGCTAAAGAAGATTTGCATGCAGTTAAAAATCGATTTCTCATCAGTATTTTCAAATAGCAGTCAATAATAATCACTATTTTTGCACAATATGTTTTACATAATGTCATATTTATCGAACTATTAATTCAAAATTTTATTAAACGAGAGGATATATTGAAGATGTGTAGTCAATATCAAGTAAATCGCACAATCACAGATGTTTTTCATATTTTTAATAATTTTTACCTGTTTTTGGAATATTTCTAAAAGATTCTTCAAATATTTATATGGTCAAGGTCGAATGGCATACATTGCAAACTTAGTGACTTTTGAGGTTAGGGACGTCCGACTTCCTTTTTTCCTCTCAAACTCCCCGAAAATGATTTCCATTCCTAAAGTTGTACATCAACTTCCTATGAATTCACATTACTTAAAAACATTCAGAAGTCAAGTAAGACTCCACGCTTATTACTCAAAAACATAGGTATAGGAGCTATTTTCGTATAGAATTCATAACTATCACAAATATATTCCTTGATCTTTTTATTTCGTTTTTTCATACTCTCTGGGTTCGTCGTCTTTAAAAAAAAAAAAAAATTTTAGGTGGCATGGAATAATTATTTTTTTCGAAAATTTCGTGGTCTAATATGGTAAACTTTTTGGCAATCACACATGTATTGACTAATAGAAATAATATTTTCAAAAGTGGCAATTAATTAAGTTTTTATACGTTTCTACCACTCCCGCATGATCCTCCTTAAATTATTTATTTTCATTCTTATCGTTAAATACTATTATTAAAATTATGTAATATGCGAAATTGAGAAAGCAATAAATAATCAAGTTTGTCAAAAAACTTCTCAAATATTAGATTTTAAATGAAAAAGGAGTAAATTGCTCAAAAGTACACGCAGTAATAGAAAACTATGTGATATAAAATTATAGTTGCAATTTCCACAGTATTTCGTAAATTACTTTGTATAGTCAATCTGTGTGCGTTAATTAGCTTGTACTAATTTAAGTCGATGTAATTAGCCGGCGGGTTTGTGTGAATGTAGTTCTCTTTACTTCCCCTGACTATGTCCACAAAGCCAGTCGATGCATACCCCTTGCATGGAATACAAGCTCATGTGCCCTTTTGTACCCATTCAAATAATCTATCATACCTTCTATATTCTATTAACACGGAGAAAAAAATCTGTTAAATTAATCATCTGCTAAAATGGAGACAGCAGATTTTTTCTGTTATATTATTTATTTCTGTTATTATTATTTATACATAAATTTTTGCTAAACTTACAGAAGGTCTGTAAATTTACAGACTATAAGTTTAAAGAACATTTTATAAATATAACTGAAAAAATTTACTGTTCCTATTTTAGCAGATATTACTGTTTATTTAACAGATATTTTTTCCCTTGATACTGTTACTAATCAACCACAATGTTTGGTTTTATGGAAGCATACAGATACACGAAAAAGCTTTCTAAAATTCTTCCAATATTATTTTTAAACACGAATGAAGCTCTGAAAAGACTATATTATTAATTGGATATCAAGATTCAAAGAGTAACAAGCTAGTCAAATTGCAATTGAAATTGTAATTATTTCCTGCAACGAATCACAGGATGGAATACATTTTATTTTCGCTTCAGAACCTGAAGGGTAACTTGCACAAGCGCTGTGGAGAGATTTGCATTTCGTTTCGAGAGAATCTAGGACAGAGAACCCTATTTGTTAGGCATTTGTGCAGTTCGCAATTGCAAATTCAATTGAATTTTGCGAACGGAAGCGAAGGCGAGCCACAATTGTATGGAAAGAAAAAAGGTGAACAATGCACGAGTGCTCTCTGTGTAACTTCTGCGACACAAAGAGCATTGAGTAAAGTTTAAGTATTTCATCGAAACCCAATGTAAGTTCAAGTTTATCAACTTGTATTTACCTCATCAGATATTTATAAAACCCAATTATCCACGTGAATTGTGTATCGAAGAATTTATATTAAACTCTTGGGCAAAGTTCAAAAAAAAGGAAACAAAAAGAAGGTATGATTAAGACTTTTAAGATCGATCGATATTTGATTAGAGTCCATATCATGAGTGTACAGTATCAGTAATATAAGTCCCTTTTATTCTTTTGTGTAAATCTTGATTAAAGCTTTAATTTTAAAAATCATAAAAAAGTACACATTGCACCCAATTTTCTTTTTTCTTTTTATGATAATATTTACGAGTCATTTTCTGAGAGATCAATGTTCTGTTGGAATGGAATTCAAAGCGAAAGCGTAAAATCTGCAAGTTGTCAAGCTCATGAAGTTGATAGTACGTAAGCACGTAACTTCTGTGTTGACCCCTTTTATAAACTAGGAAAAGAAATGCCTTTTTACTTGTATGATAAGAAAGATACCGATAAAAGTCATTCTTTTGAAACTGCCTTAAGTATTCTTAAGCTTTATCAACAAGTTTTTTTTATTTTTACTACGTGCATATTGATAACTACGTCGATTATAATTCTTAAATTTGCATTAAATATATAAAAGCATTTGTAATTTAACACAATCAACGTTTTTAAAAATGAGCTGCCTGCAATGTTCTTTTCTTTTCCAAACGTAAATTATGTTCATGTATTAGGTATTATTACTTTCAGTACATATATTTTTAAAAACATAGTCGTACTATCAATATGTAAAATATCTTGGCACATTTTCGAATGTTCAATGAGAAGTAAACAGCCAAAAATAAAGTCCATTTCTTATTAAAAAGTAAGGCAAATTCCAAAACGTAAAGGTTATACGAAATTGAACACCTTCATATTATTCCATAATTATTTTTAAAAAAATAAAAGGATCAACCCACAATATAAAAAATATGAAGTCCGCATAATCCATTTAGAAAAAATTGTAATTTTTAAACCTGACCATATAGATATATATTTTTATTCTTCAATTTCAATTTAATTTTTTTATATCCCTGATGTATTGGAAAGCCAGAAAAGTTTGATTAAACAATTTCAATTTTTGTTTTTTAAAAGAGTCATAGAATTTATTTTGTACGTGCATGATTTCCATAAAGCATAAAGCGAGTCGGCTACTCTAGAGAAAACTCTCCCAGGGAATTTAGGTATGAGTTTAGAACTTTGTTTATGCTTGAATGGAAATTCCTCCATCTCGTGGAATGACCACCTCAGTTTCTCGTGAAAACCTCATTGAATGCTTCATTTTCATCTCAACAACGATTCTCCCCATCCTTTAAATGACCTCACGAGAAAAAAAGATTTTTAAATAAACCATTTTACGTTCCGTTTATATGTTTTAATAATTCATTAAGTGAAAAGCAAAGTTTAAACCTATAATACTTTTTACATTATTTGATATATTGATTACTTGGAAACGAAATTAGACCTGTCAATTAACATTATAAATAGATTACCGCAAATCAAATTATAAATTAAAAAAAAATTAAAGGTGTCAAGTCATCAAATTATCCCCAAAAATATAATTCATTAAATTGGCCTTAATCTATATATATATATATATATAAGTCTAGACTCTGATAAATGTTATTAGGAACTGATTAATGAGGAATGCATGAAGCCACTTGAGGGCATTTGACCTATTCGTAACCCCATATTTGTCTTGATCAAAGAAGGTTTTCTCTTGGGTGCTCAGTTTGATGCAAAGTTTGGTCATTACTCTAAAATTTAAACGACCAGGAAAATTGCTATTTATGTTATATAATTTTAGTAATTTAATGGAAGTGCACATATTGGAATACCAAATTAAAGAAAGATTACAATTTACGTTTTACATGTACAGTCCAAGGTTAAAAAATGATAAGATAAAACTACTTTTTTGTAGTTTAAACCAAATATCCTTGCACAAAAGTTGTTTTCGAAAGCAAAAATGTGTTTACTACGAGAGCAAAAACATTTTTCACTTAAATCGACTAGCATTCAACGATGGAATCGACTCCAGCAACTTGATTAATAGAGAAACTTTTCTAGGATTCGTCTGTAAATCCAAGGGTATACGAATCACTTCCCCTCTTTTCATCCAACGATAAATCAGAACTTATTTCAAACAAGGGCCAATAGCTCATTTTGATGAAACGTCGTCAGCGAGAAGAAACGGAATGCCTTCTTTTATTCGACAGAAAGCAACAAGAATATCAAGAGAAGAAAAAATGCAGAACAGGGAAGAAAATTAAAGTTCTTACTCAAATTTAATATAATTTCCTTAGTGAAAACCCTTGGTGAAATCAGAAAATCCTCAGAGAAAAAACGAATCTACAAGATTCTGTTTTGAATCCATTTTCAACAAAAGCATGTTTTTATGAAATCAGCTGTTCAGAAGAAAGTTAGAAATTTTTCGCTTCTTTTTCTATTCGAAAGAACGTTTACATTCCTATCTATTCCTGACATTAATTTTTTTCGATAATCAATAGATAATAAAACAGAGATAATATTTTCACCCAACCAATCAATAAAAACCAAAATACTCACTTCTATTATACATGCGAATGGACATAACACAAAGAAAGTCGTTCAATACATATGGCGAAGGATCGCAAATTTTCTACCAGTATTAAAAACAATCCGACAAACGAGAATTTCTAGCATATTCCACCAAATGCCCCAGAGTTGGCTGAAATTCACTCTAAGCCGAGCGATTTATCGGCGTTCGAAGAGATTATACCACGAGAGCCAATAAAAACGTCCACGAAATAATATCACGAGAATTTACTTCACTATTTTCACTATACAAATATGTATGTATCAGGCAAATAAAATGGTAAAATTATTTTATCGATTTGTAGTGGTATCTTATAAGTTTTATAGAAAAAATATTCCTCTGTTTGTTATTACATTCTATATATAGATATATATATATATATATATATATATATATATATACTC